>JAGDQP010006616.1:22976-71273 GCA_022664845.1 Lepisma saccharinum | reverse complement strand
TTGGATCCAAGATGGCGACTATTCCCAAATGTTACAATATTTCCCTAAACTACTCGTCATAATGCACCTTTGTGCCAAATTTCGTATCTCTAGCTCAAACGGTGTCGAAAATGGGTTTTTAAGTCCGCCATTCTGGATCCAAGGTGGCGTCTTGGGATACATAATGTAATATTTTAGTAACATACAAGTGATAATGTACCGAGTTACCAAATTTGATATTTCTAGCTGCAGCCGTTAAGGCTGTGTATTCTATACAACAATGGGTTCGGCGGCCATTTTGGATCCAAGATGGCGACTTTTTCACCATTTCGTAATATTCTTTGAACTACTAGTGACAATACACCTTTGTGCCAAATTTCGTATCTCTAGCTCAATAGAAATGGAAAATAGATTTCTTGCTTCCGCCATTTTGGATCCAAGATGACGTCTTTGAACTCATTAGGTAACATTTTCGTAATCAAACAGTGATGTTGTTCCTTTATGCCAAATTTGATTTCAATAGCCCCAGCGGTTTAGGCTGTGTATTCTATACAACAATGGGTTCGATGGCCATTTTGGATCCCAGATGGCGACCGATTTTGCTCATTAACGAACTAAACCGAGCTATTAAGCCTAGAAACAACGTATAAAAATTTGGTTCAAATTTGAATAGTGTTAGGTTTCCTTTTGGTGTTTGAAATGCTACAAAAATAGTTATGAAAGAAACAACGGAAAGACATATGTTTCTTCCAGGGATATGAACATAGATTAGAAAATGGGAGGAAACGGGAGAACCCCGAGAAAAATGTTTTGGACCCTCGTGAGTCGATTAAGGGAGGTTTGATCCAAATTATCTTCTTTTCCTTACGGAAATTTCACCTTCGAAATCTACCTACAAATACCGTACTTGACTTTTCTAACCTCCACATGCGTTTGTTCACTAATCTTATTAAATTTCCTAATGCGTTTATATATATAAAGAGAAACGTTATTTTCATTAAGAAAAAAAACTGCACCAGGTTTCGATCCAGGGTTATTTGCATTAGCTTTCGAACATGCTATGAATGCGCTAAATGGCCAACTGCATGCAGTTGTTTTGAAGTACTATTTACTGTTAAGGAGTAATGCGCATGCGCGAGGATGGCTCAGCTCTTCCTGTCGCTAGTCGCAAGTAATTCAGCATGAAACAATTACGTGTCCCCCCACCCACCGCTTTCTACTTTCCTGATTAAATCGTGTTTTGATGTACTGCTTCTTCTCCACCAGTAAATCCAAGCTCCGATAATTACATAGAATAGTTTTACAACAGTTATGGTAGGAACTAAACTACCTTCGTCCATATCTCTACTGCACACGTAACAGGATACAGGTAATTAGGTTATTCTAAAATATTGTTTTAAACTTCTTTTTCACAGACGGGAATAACTAACTCGCATTTAGATACGTTTTCATACACTAATATTTCTAACTGCTATTGTTAACAGATATTTACATATAGCAACTATTACTATCACTGTTACGGAATAAAAAGCAGTTTTGCACATTTGTAAGGCGAAATTTCTGTCAGTGGATAGACGGGGGGGAAAATTGAATTTATTACTTAGGCCCCCTACTTGTAACTTTCGAGTTCATTGTGCATACATTTCTTGTAAATAACATTGATTTGAAGGTTTCTCTTGCGTTTTTCTTCATTTTCTGGTCGATTTTTCCATTCTTACGTCTCAGCACTTAAAAATGAGCAGACGTTTTTCCATACGTTTGAAGAAGGAAACAAATCCACCAACTTTTTTTAACTCTACAGGAAAAACTACAATACTTGTAAACTGTCTGAGCAGTACGAAAGTATCAGAAGACCGTTTTGAATATTCAGTAGCAATATTGTTTCCTTTCAATAAATAATAAACATATTATACAGTTTTTGTTAATTTCCCACAAAACAGCTTTTTGGATTTGTTTCCTTCTTCAAACGTACGATTCAATTATTTTACGATATGTAAACGTTTTCGCCACATTGGGAGAAAACCGACTGCTCTAGCTTAGTTTTCAGTTGCAGAATTTTAGTTTCTGGTGAGAATGTTTGTATCGAAGTGCAGCACACCTGCGCAAATTTTTAGAGCGCTTCCTCTTATAAAACCTGCGAGAAGGGGGTTAACATGCGGTAAAGTTGTTTGTACCTTTCTCTTGGAAACGGTTAGGGATTAGTTGTTGATTTTAATACTATATGTTATACCCTCTTGCGTCATTGTGCTGAACTAGAATTATTGCTGTACGTAATATATTTGATTTTTTATTTAGAAAGGAAAATTCAAGTAATCGCTATACATAGGGTTACCATAATATTTGCAGACTAAATACGGACAAATTAGTTTAAAGACCATTTATTTAAACAGAATGAAATTCCGTACAATTACTTGGGACACCAACATGAAATACAAACTTAATACAATGTCAGAGGTCGGAGGCTCTTCTGGCCATTACATTTCAATACACTTGTGTTTCAAAGATATTGTTAGGCGATAACAAAGACTATACGAATGTTGCTATGCAATAACCAATACTTGGCGATACTACAGTTTAATGCCGTAGGTACGATTTGTGTGTACGTGCAACGCTAAAGTCTTTATAAATTGTACGATATGCATTTGTGGAAATATGTGGGTTTAAAATAATCAACAATTGAACAAGTGCATTACGGTACGGTACGGACACGAACAGAGCCTTTAAAATACGGACTGTCCGTATACAATAAGGACTATAGTAACCCTATTATACATATTGGGGTACATGATGAGCTAATGCAAGCAAATGAAAAAGTAGCACAATAATGCTAGTTCGGAAAGTTTAGTAACATGTATGGAATATATCTGCAAAATGTCATTAGTTTGGTGTTAATAGTCTTCGAAAAAAAAAGTACATATATTTCGAAAAATGTAGTTTTGAGAAAATTTTACGTGGAGGTATTTCCTCTGAAGAATATCCCTGCTCGCAAAAGACACAATTTCCATAAACTACATTGCTTCTTCTTGTTCTTCTTCCCTCCTGCATTTCCATTGCTTTATTCTTGATACTCTTATCAGCTTCTTCATCATCCATTCAGACTTCTTTATTCGTTTCATATCTATAACTCATAGTTTTTTTGACAATGTAAGTCCCACCTGGCAGCTGAACAACCATTATTAAAACACAAAACAGTGGCATATACCGCAATTTGAACGACTTCCAATCCAGGAAAAGTTGTTTTGGGACTTCGTTGCTAAATCAAAGCGTTGAAACTTTCATTTGGGTTCTGGGGTTCACAATGCAAACATTTTTCTAAAGGACGGGCATCTGCAAAAGCTCTGGAACAGCTGTACATTAATTACGGAAAACCAAACAACCATTACTAAGGAGGTCAATTCAATGAACCTAACTACAAGAAGTGTACGTACAGTGTACACATCAACTTACACAAGCACATAAGGGCCTATCTCCTTGAGAGTATAAAAAACACGGTGTACTGACAGCCACATAGGCAGAGAACACGTACTGTGCATAAAAGGGATACATAAAGTGGAAATTGATCCACTACATTCGCCATGAAGACAACACACATACAGGATATATCCTGTGCAAACAGAAAATCTGCCAGCTAGTGTGAATAAAAAGCTCGAGCTCCAAGCCTCGCCCATACTGAAAAATATTTAATAGTACATGATAGATTTTATTCAATTTATTTGTAACATTAAAGGAATAATTAACAAACGAGGAGAATGAAGTAAAAAAAATAATAATTGAAAATCGGTTATATTAACCCCAAAAATCCAACGGATACAGGAAATCAATAATTTATTTGAAGGGGTTCCATGTGTCATAGACACACAAAATTTGAAAGATATAAACTTTAAGATCCATATATTCTGAGAAAACTCGAATTTTTTTACCCCAAACGTTTACATCCCCCTATTAAAATAAGTATTCAACCAGAACGTTGAACCAGACGTTGTGGACTATAGGGATAAACCAAGTCAACAAATTTGTGAGTATGTTCAAAATGGCTGACACGAATTTGTAAACATTCTCAACTATGTAGCGACATAATATCTGAATGAATTGAAGCATTTCTTTTCTAATTTTACTTCATTCCGATGTGACCCGTTTCATAAGGTCATGATTGTTTTTGAAGCACATCTGCAAACAGAATTCAAAAGTCTCCCAAGGAAGACATTTATAAGCTCACTCTTTCATGCTTTGTTAATTTTCCAGTTATCACAATCACTGCAGCTGCATCTACAACCAATAATAAATGAAAATACATTTTAATCCTATCCTGCATGACTTCTAGTTCACCCCATTCAAAAATAACACTAATAGTTTTACTTTTGAATCGTGATAAAAGTGGAACTTATTTTGTTTCCAGATTTCTTTTCTGGACTAACACTTTATTTTCATACTTAGCATCTTTCTGAACTATAAAAAACATTTCTAACTCAAAATTATACACGATTTCGTATCAAGATTATTATTTTTTAAAAATAGGCAATTTTCACCAGTTGTTGTTCACTTAGAATCAGGAGGCAGCCAGGTGTGTGCCAGTTGTCGGATACGTGTCAAAACAAAGAGAAATATCAATAAAAATAAGTACTTTTTCATTCAGAACTGAGATATAGTACATCGTGCAAAAAAAAAAAAAAAACAACTAATAATTATACCTATTTATTTAAAACTGAAGTAGGTCTAAACCCATAATGCGCTGTTAAAAAGACTTATATTATTTGGAACAATTATGATGATGATGGGTGTTCTGCCCGAAAGCAGGTCCAGACCCGAAGGTCCCAGGGCTTTGTGAACTGATGCTGATTTGCCATTGCCTTCTATCGCATGAAGATGACGTCCTGAGGACGGGACCTACAGCTTGACGTAGGAATCGAACCCGGGACCCACTTAATTACAAGGCAGCGAGCGTTACGACCCACCCACATGGACCACTATTAGGAACAATAGAAACATAAATTTAACATTACAACAAAACTAGGTAAGAAAAATTTCTAATCGGTCACCCTAATTCTTATATATTAATGGAAAGATTTTTGCTGTAATAAGCAGTACCTTAGAAAAGATTGAGACAATATATATATTTCTACGTATATGGAAACAAGTAAGTCGGAGCTTAGTCGCGAGCCACCTCAACGGTACCTTAACTATGTGGGTTAAGGTCGTGGAATCAACTTGGTTTGTGTATTTGGGATTCATCCAACATAATTCTTACACTCTATATAGTGTTTTATTTTAACTGGAAATTTAGAGCAGTCAGTACAACGCTGGATTTGTCACTAAAGAACCCGTGTTCAAATATTCTGTTCTTTTCTTTTGCTCCAAACATTCAAAATTCCCAGGTTGCCTAGATTTTCTCAGGAATATTCCGGAAAATCTTTAATAGTGTAAGTTCGTTTATTTCTATAAATATGTTAGAAAATTTGGACTAAAATGTATTTATTATTTTTTAACGTCACAGTTATTTAGTCAATTTAGATATAATTTAGAAATAGCGAAACTTAAATGTTACGTATAGCAATTTCGCAATTTGTGGTATCACATGGATCCGCTTCCATAATAGAAATATTTTTATGTGTCTCACTTATTGGTATTCTATATATCCTAACTAAAGCTTTATATTACCTTAAAATTGTAAAGTTTTTCTCTCTATTTCAGAATAATGTTTCTAATCTAAACCCAAAATTAACTATGGAACAAACTATGTTAATATCATATTAATATTCTTGGTCTTGTACTGAGATCGGAAAGCCTGAATACCTATTTCAAATAAGTCAAGGGACGGCAACTTTTTCAAAGTCTATCGTCTTTCAAAACTCTCGAGACAAGACCGAGACTAACATGTCGAAACTCAAGACCAAGGTTTACAATCGAGACCAAGACCAAGACTAAAACCGAAATTTTCAGATCAAGACGAGACCAAGACCAAGATTGCCCTAAAGAATTCGAGACGAGAACGAGACTGATGCCAGTCTCGATTCGTCTCGTCTCGATACCATCCCTACGGTAAAGTCTATTTACTTGTAATTGCCAAGAACAACGATGAAATATAGTTCAGTATTCAGATTTATAAAATATTTGGGAACAGCGTCTCAGAACAATTAAGTTGTTTTATGGAGGATAAAAAAAAAACTGAGAAACAATGAACTAAACCAATACAATTTACCAGATAGGTACTCTAAAATTGCTATGAGTTTTTTTTGTCGCTTTAATAAGTTTCATTTGTTTATTTAAATTAACTTAATGACTACAAACATGTTGGTTTTAACTTTCATCAAGCTTTCACTTATTGATAGTTGAATATCGGCGATGTCATCCATCATTCAAATGATGACAAATAATGGACAGCACTCATTACTCTTCAGGTATTTGACGAGCTAATTAAAGAACGAAGCATCAAGCACATTTCAACAATATTTACATCACGTAATTTATAAACAGATGAAGGACGGGTTATACGAGAAATCAATGTTTGTTGTTTCAACCTTTTTTCCGTTTTTTTTTTTTCGAAGAATCAAAATTTACTATTCTTTAACTTGAGTGAGTTTTTTTTCTTAACAGTTTTCTAAGGCATTTTATAAAACTGATACTCAAAGGAGACCTATAATTAAAGGCAAGAACGACTCGTTTTTCAGTTTTTGTTGTATGTTCCTACGGTTTTTTTTAAGAAGCCAGCTTCCTTGGAGACTGTTTTAATATTATCGACGAAATTCATGCTTCTGTGTATTCATACAGAATCTACACTTTCTTGAAATTTTCGTCAGAAATTTAGTCACAAATGTTTGGAGGAAAGGTTAGTAAGAGAGGATTGAAAAAATAGAAAAGTTTGATTAGAAAGTTTTGGAGAAAAGTTTGGTTATTTAAGTTAAATGTAAAGTTTAAGCTTGGTGCAAAACGACATCATAAGAAAATGTAGAAAAATTTGCTCTGAACAGTTTTGTATCCAAACCAGTTTGGTACTAGAAGTTTCAACAACAATTTGACATACAAAAGAAATTTTAAAATAAAAGTTTGATCAGAAGTTTGGAAGAAAAAAATTGATGCCAAGTTTAGGCAGAACATTTTGGAGAAAAGGTCTTGTTGGAAAAGTTGGACAATGCATGAAATACGTTCCCCGCATGATAACGAAATGAGTGGTGAATTTAGATCTTTCGAAATCAAACTTTTAGTCTGTCTTACTCAGAAAGAAAGAATGTGGTTGTTTACAAGGAAAGGACTTGTAAGTCATGATCACCAAATGTATGCCTGCATTTGTTTTTCGAAAGATACTAAAGTTAGAAGCTCAAAAATCAAACTTCAGGGGCAACTTTGCCTTAATATGTTTTTAACGCACAGATTTGTTTTGATTTTGTATTGTATGTTATTTTAAGAGCCATTTCATGTCACAGAAACATACCTAAAAATTGAATTGCCTGAAACTTTCAAGCACATGTTTCTATAGTTTGTTAAAATTTCTAAAGCGGTTTTTTATACGGTTACGTTTTGTTTTTCGAGTTTTCGGCCATTTTAACTATGCTTTTCTCTGGAGAGAGTTGGTACACGTAGAAACAAAAAAAATATATATCATTGCAATTAAGCATTGTAATTAAAAGTTACGATACATTATTTTGAAGCTTTGAAAATAAGAAATCAGATTCTGTATTGAATACGAATCAGTTTTCAGTAACTCGTTTCTGATTGGTCAAATAGCGTAAAAATACGTTTCTTCAATTTCCAAACAACGGATATTTTGTTTTCTTCGAAAATGTAAGGAAATGTTTGTAATTGAAATGAGTGCTCTCCATGGTGGTATATTGTATTCCGAAACTACGAAGGTTTTATCCCAGAAGAAAAATAATGGTTTTTCTTTATTGAGCACGAAAAATCAGCCTTTTGTATTTCAGTTCTAATTATATATAGTTTTGCTTGAACCAATGACCTCAAAACCTATAAATATAATTAGAATTTCAATCAAAAGCACACTTTTTATAATTATTGATTATGTTGACAGCATTTGACACAGCTGTCAATTATGGAATAGCTGTCAATTTTTCGGCATGTTCCTGTGACATGGAATGACTCTTAAAATAACATACAATACAAAATCAAAACAAATCTGCGCGTTAAAAGCATATTAGAGCAAAGTTGCCCCTGAAGTTTGATTTTTTGAGCTTCTAATTTTAGTATCTTTCGAAAAACAAATGCAGACATACATTTGGCAACCATGTCTTAAAGTCCTTTCCTTGTTAGTGGAAAAGGAAGAGGTGTTCCATGATTAGAACTAGATGAGATATTCTGTTTTCTTATGAAAACGACAAGTCTTTAAACTTTCTGCACTGACGTAAGTAGACTACTTAATTATTTTTATTTCCCATTATTTTGTAAAAGAAAATGATTTAGAAATGTACTTCTATATTGAATATGTATTATTTGAATAGGAAAGGAAGATTTTAACTCTCACCATCTTACATGGACGCTATGTTTGGGAATCATTGAGCTAGACCAACGTCTCGAAACGTTTGAGGGAAGAGCCGCACCTCAGCAATCTCCCTTGCTACGTCACTGCAAGAAAAGCCCAAACATTAGTAAATATATTCAACATAAAAGTTATAAATCTGAAATAACAGGAAATATTCAACAATGAAATTAATAATCGTGGAAAAGATTTTTTGAAAAAAATCTTCGTTTCGAAATATCCAGGAATGTACCGTATAGGTAATAGTGCGATTGCGTATGCAGAATAATATTTAAGAAGCAGGAACAGCAATTTGTTTGATATGATAACAAAACACAGGAATGCATATTAGCTGCCTGCTTGTTACGGTCTGCTGCGGCTGGAAAGCAACAGAGGATAGTTTTCTCCTACTTTCGTTTGAACACAATCTAACGGCAGTTTTTCTCTTAACGTTACTTCAATGTTATATTGAGGAGGAAAGTTCATTTTCTAATCTTGTCCTATTTCGAGAGTTCCCGCTACTTTGAAAAGCTATTACGGTTCATCAATCTTTCCGTCTGTCTGTCTGTGAGGAGAAATTGACAGCTGTACGTACTTTGGTTACAGTTCTCACGTGCTTCAAATATTATATCTAGGCGATATCAATGATATTTCCATCTATCTCACAAGATAATGTTTTTCGAACAAATAGAGGGCCTGGCATTTCTTCGCTAATGAGAAATACTCGTTGTGGGAAATTTAATTTTCATTTCCGCTAAGGATAACGTGGTTAAATCAATCCCTCCTTTTCCAGGTATATGTAAATATCTATATATAATTTTGATTTTTAAATTATAAAAGTCAATTTGATGGAAGTGATTTTAACGTTCAACTCCGAGACCACGAAGAACTGAAAGTAATATTTTCTAAGAAATACAGGTCGTAGCTCAGTTAGTAGAGCGTTTCTTTGTATTCAGAGGTTCTGGGTTTGATACCAGCAGCCGACCATCCTCACTGAGGATTTCCCAGTTTTTTCTCAATCACATTAAACAAATACTGGGATGGCCCTAGTTCACTCCTTGCATCGTTTTGCCGACCCCCCATCCCGACCTGAGCTATAGATGCCTAAAGGATATAAATAAATACAATTTAGTTTGTAAGAAATAGAAATATGTCCTCTTTTATTGAGCATAGAAAAATATCCTGTTTTGGAAAACAGAAAACTATTCTCCTTTGGAGAATAGAAAAGTATCTTATTTTCTAAGAACTCTAAATCTGATACTTCTTTCCGATAGTCCAGACTTGACTGCAGAGATGGGCATGTACTCCAAGAGAGACTAAATTGCTCCACAATAACCATCATAACTGGCCTGAGCCTTAGATGCCTAAAGGCCATAAATAAAGTTCAAATTCAAATAAACTTAACATTAGCACACATATTCATCTTCAATATTTTTCAAAAATTCTTCATCGAATTTTGCTTCACTCTTTCTTTTTTCACGTCTTGTTTAAATTTGTTCTAATTTTTTTCGTTTCGTTTGATTGAATCAGAGCAAATCTGAGAGAAAAACTGAAGGAGTTCTGCACATACGAGCCGTTTTCTGCCCCTCAACCGATTTTAATGAAATTTTGCATGTAATATATAGACAATATGAGAGTTCCAATAATCCAAATCCTATGTCCATACCACGTCCGGTTATCATCCAAAGCGCGTCCAAAAATGACCACTTCCGGATTCTAATTTTGATAGTGCTGTTCGAAGTAAAATCTGATATCTCCAGAATGGCTTAAGCTATCAAATCCAAATTTCGTATGGAAAGTACTAATATAATGAGCATGTTACAGTGTAAACCAAAAGATTGTATCTTTAACTGTTTTGGAGATAAAAATTAGTTTTCTTATGTAAATGTTCAATTTTTATAATAAAAATACACTTTGCTCAGGAAACTCTGTATTGTTTAACCATCAGCCCCCACTAGTTTCAAAACGATACTTCGCTCAAAGAATCTCCATCTCATGTAGAAAGAACATATTCAAAAACCATTTTGTAACTGATGGGGACTGATGGTTAAAAGAAACATTTTATACTCTAAAGTTGAGTACCTCACGTGGAAGTATATGTTTGAAATTCAGCTAAATAAACCATCATATATCTGAAAGTTCTTATGATATTCAAACCGCATTTTGTGTGACAGATACCGATATTATGAACATATCACAATAAAAGTTTCTATTTGATAACATCAGCCGTGTTTGAAATAGAAAATATTTACTGCTTATCTGCTAATGATAAAAATATTTACTGCTAATGATAAAAAAAAAACATCGAAGAAATGCGAGCATGTGTTCAAGAGAAAAACATTTTTGTTGTCGATAGAGGCTTCCAGGATTCACTCCATCTTCTATCAAACTTGGTTCCTAATCTGAAATGGCCGAGTTTCTGAAGAAAGGCTGCGTCAGGCAGAGTTAAGCAGTGGAAGGTTCCGGATCATGCAATACCCAACACACAAATAGGTAATATCATAGACGGTCTATGGTAATATAGAGTACGTCCGTATTGTTCCATTTGCAACGTCTATCGGCCTGCGCTTGTGAGAGACACGTCTACAAATGAATTATATCGCAAGAAAAATGCAGTTACTTGTGGAGGAAACGAATGGTTTACAAGAAAATGTCAATAATGAACGGGGGGATAGCAGAAAAACATAAAATGTAGTTGTCACACAAAATGTGGTTTGCATATCATAAGAACTTCCAGACATGTGATGGTTATTTAGTTGAATTCAAACATATACTTCCATTTGAGGCGCTCAACTTTAGAGTATAAAATGTTTCTTCTAACCATCAGCCTCCATCAATTACATAATGATTTTTTAAATATTTTCTTCTACATTACATGAAGATTATTTGAGCGAAGTATCGTTTTGTAACTAGTGGATGCTGATGGTTAAACAATACAGAGTTTCCTGAGCAAAGTGTATTTTTATAACAAAAATTGAACGTTTTTATAAGAAAACTAATTGTTATCTCCAAAACTGTTAAAGATATAGTCTTTCAGTTTACACTGTAACATTGTCATTATATTAGTACTTTCTATACGAAATTTGCATCTGATAGCTGAAGCCATTCTGGATATATCTGAATTTATTTTTTTTGAACAACACTATAAAAATTAGAATCCGGAAGTAGTCATTTTTGGACGCGCTTTCCATGATAACCGGATTTGGATTATTGGAACTCTCATACTGTCTAGATAGTACGTGCAAAATTTCATTAAAATCGGTTGAGGGGCAGAAAACGGCCCTCATGTGCAGTACTCCTTTATAGATAAATATTCATCTACCTTTTACCACCGGAGCTAGTATAAAAAAATTAACGAGAAATTTGCTGTTTAATGTCGCACTAATACTAATACATACAATATCATGAACTTGTAATACAGAATTTTGGGTAGAAAATAATTTTAAAAAAACAAGAAGATAGCCACTTATTATGAAAGTACACTCGGAGTCATAGAAAGTGCCAAATAAATCTGAACCCTAAATTTGTACAATCTGGCAAACAAAAATGATATATGTTGTATGCAGAACATGTGAAACGTTAATTTAAAATCAGTGCTTGAAATGGTAATTTTTTACTGGGGGCACGCATCATTTTTTACCCATGGGAACAACAGGTTGCAAAAATATGGTAAGGGATACGCAGACATTTTTCCTTTGGAAATGTGGATTACAAAAAAAAGAAGAAGAAGAAGTGAAAGGGACGCGAAAATGTTATCCCTGTAGGAATTGCGGAAGGAAAACAAATTGGTAAGGGGAACGCAGAAACGTTTTCCGTATGAGAATGCGGATTTGAAAAAAATGGTAAAGGGAACGCAGGATTATTTTCCTTATTGGAATTGAAAAAAATAGTGGTAAGAGGAACGCAGAAAATTTTCCCTGTGGGAACAGCGGATTGAAAAATGAACATGATAATTTCCAATTTTCGGCGAAGATTTCTAGTCACTTTCTTGCACATGTGTACTTTTGAGAAGTAACGTGAGAGAAAGTTTAATATTTCCGCTGGAACGATTCAGGGCTATAAGATTCTCTTCGTACTAAAGAGTCAATGAAACAGAAGTTTCCCACTAGCAATGACTGCTAATAATTCTTGAACAGCCATTTACTCGTCTGCTCCATATTGAGTAACAGATTTGCAATTTTTTGGGGTGTTTCAAATATTCAAAGACTTTCGACTAGTGATATCTAGTAAGGGTTATTTAGCCGCTTCTTGAAAGCCTAAACAACGGTTGATTTCTGTATTGATTCTCGGAGTTTGTTAGCCCCGGCGTTCCTTCTAAACACATACACTTCAGTTCACTATGGAGGAACGTTGATCCTGCGTTACCCTTATTTCAAGCCCCGTTTACTCACATATTGTGCACCTTGCCAGACTTTGTGCACCAATCGGCTATTTTTTATGAATCAGAGTATACATACAGGACACTAAACGTAAAGGCTACAACGAAAACTTGTGATATTTGATTTTAAAAAACTGGTTTGATAAAAGTCAACGACTGCCATAAATAATATATATATATATAATTAAAACACAACGGTCAAATATCTACTTGAATGCTAATTCTTGCTCTTTTACAAACAGTAATCATTACATAATGTAGAAGAGCATGCAAGCCACAACATTATCATTGTTATGAATGACGTGCAAGAAAAAGTCTGACCAGGTTCAGGCGATGTTGATTGACGTGTATATGGAAAGTTTAAGAGAAACGAAACATCCATAAAAAAAATAGTTCCTGCGCAAGTAGCATAACAAATGTTCACAAATTAAAATATACGTATCTCTTATATTATAATGTAGAGAGTATTCTTAATTTGCTATAGAGATGTATTGCATTTCTTAACTTGATTCTACATTCTTGTTATCGGGATTTTCTGTTGTTCAAAACTAACTTTCTATTTTCTATTAAAGTTATATGTAGCCCTAGCCCAAACACCAATACTCTTTTCCAAAGATACCAAAAGGTTTTAAATAAAATTCAAATTCAACCAATACATTAAGAAAACTTTTATTCATGTTAAAAGCCGAATTTCCTAAAACATTCTTGTCCAAACTAGTGTTGAGTACAACATCAAATGCGACAGTGACAAGAGAGTTAAGAGTGACTGACAGCTATGGCGGACAGAAACCATAGCAACCAATAAATAACTGACCTTAAAACATCAATTATTAAGACTGTTAGACTGCAAAACTGTATTATATTATAAATATTATTATATTAACAGCAATTAGTAAAACGACAGCGCAATGGATGGGCATAATTAACCATTTCCGCGTTGGAGTACAAAATAAGAATACGAATACCGTTTGCTAAATGAACCTTCCTTTTCGGTCTTCTTTTTCTTTAAACTTTGACCTTCTGCAGATCTTATTCAAAACATATTTTATATTCAAATATGAACCTTTCTGCAGTATAATTCTGATGTTGGAAAGGAGATGAACACTACGTTTTGAACACACACATACAAACATATAAGGGAATAGGATGCTTGTCGTAAATACTTTGAAAACTGTCTACTATCACTTGCAGAAGGCTTGCTATGCAAACTTGCAGCAGACTTGCATTAAAAGTGAAACACTTGCAGCAGACGGAATGCAAACTTACACATATTTGCAACAGACTTGCAGCGCAAGGGAAATATTTGCAGATGGCTTGCTATGAAAACTTACAAGCAGGTTCGGTGCAAGTTCGAATTGCGGAAACTTGGAGGTTTGCACTAAACCTGCAGCAAACTAGCAGACTTGCAATGCAAGTTAATGCAAGTCTGCTACAAGTTTGTTGCAAGTTTTCCATGCCATCTGGACGATTACATCTTTACGTGATACTTCAAAGAAATAAAGAAACCAGGATTTGAAAAGAGATCTAGAATCTGATTTCGAAAGAGAAACCAAAGCATTAATTATTTTATTTCGTTTTAGATCCCTGGAACCCTGAAAATGGAACCTCATCATCTCGCTCATTCTGTCCGTCCCTGTCCAGAAATTAAATCTCAGGAACCACAAAGTGTAAAGAGATGCTTGAGGTGTCGTTGGAAAGTTCTTGGCTATATTAGTTCAGAGCCGTATTGATTGGTACACTGGATCAGTGTTGCCAACCCATTCTTTTAAAATATTGTTCAAATTGCTTTGATTCCGTACGAAAATTGGTATAACCATTATGAGACACAATACAAAATTAATATAGATTAACCCGTCTCCAAGCAGCCTAGATGTCAGTGTTGCCAACCTATGTTTCTAGAAAAGCCAATATTTTAAATGCCTTCCATTACGTTAGATGTAGTAGCACCAAACTTATCTGTTATCAACATTATTCGACACAGTAGAAAAGTATTGTGGGTGTCACCCTCCTCAAGCAGTTCAGTTTCAAGTGTTGCCAGCATACTATAAAATTCAAATTTTCAATTTTCTTCCATACAGCTATACGCATCTGCCCCAAGCTTGGCGTCAATATTATTCGACACAGTAAGAAAAGATTGTGTGTTCCTGTCACTAAGCACCCCAGTTATCAGTGTTCCCAAACTATTTTTAAAATGGATCACATTAGATCCGGTTTCGGACGAACTTTTACACTGGCAAACACGGCTGAGTTCTATTGACTGTTGGTCTTCTGATGAGGTGGTCATAATGCAACAGGAAACTTGCACGTTTGGTTGTTTATATGCATAGCCAGAGCTTTCTACAGTAGAAGGCCAGAGGGTACTATGTGGCAACGCAGGATCATGGGAAGCCTGCCGGCTGATATAGTATGTCGTCTGTTGTGTTAACTATATGACTGGAAACTTATGAATGGGTTCTAATAAATCGCACGCAAACTGTTGGATTTAAAACATTTTGTGAAATATGTTGCATGTGATTTCAGATTCATCTTCTTCGTACAAGGAGGATGATAAAATGTTTGTAGAATACTTAAATTCGAGGCACATTCCAACAATCCGGACACGTCCAAACTATTTTGAAAAATTGGAATGGTGTTGAATTCTTTACAAGGTTCAGACTTACGAAAGAGACCGTGAAAGAAATAGTTCTTCAAATTGATGACATCTTGGAAACACCTACTAAGAGCCACACTTTTCATGGTATTTACTTTTTTCTGTCGTAATTGCTACGTATCGTGGGAGCTGCTCCATTGTAATCACTTGATGGCCATTGTACACCCCTTTTCATATGAGATGCAATGTAAGTTCAATTAACTTAGCATACTGAATCTGAAGATAGAAAAAAACATAGTAAAGTAGAGTATAGGAACCTTGAAGTTATAACAATAGAGCAGTCCCATTGGATTTTCATCTATTCTGTAACATTCGGACTAGGATACTTCGTTTTATTAACTGGAACAAGGCGAGTACGAGAAGGTTCTAGATCTCTGGTCAGCCTACCTATTTTTATAGTTACTAAGTCAACTCATTACAGATGTGTTTATTACCTTATTTACACAACATTGAAATCTTTTATCACGCTACGTAGGTAAAATTAAAAAAAAAAAACTCTCAAACATTACATTGATTAATTCATCTAGACAAGCCGTCTAGAAATGGAGATCAGCTAAAATTTGGAATACACAGTAAGAACGTCCACAGTTAGCCCTTTCTTGTGGAGTTTACGAGACATACTTCAAAAGGCACTTTTATAGGAAAGTTCCTTGTAGACTATGCAATTAAGTGTTAGTATCTCGGCTCATAATAGTTTAATATTTCTTACATAAAGGACATGCAAATTTATTCGACCCCTTGTACAAAGCGTATAAAGTTGTTTGTTACTCCTATGAATGCCCCTCGTAAATTTAAAGACTTTCGCCTCGTAAAATTAAAGCTATCTATGTAAATAGTAGATTTAATAGCTCATAGCTCTACATATCAAACTTTACAACAAAAATATATAATCTGAAAGAAATGATAGGGATAACACATGGTCGTCTTTCATAGCTCATCTGATTATAAATATCAAAACTTATTCATACTTTTTTAATATATTACGTATCTCTAATTGATCCTCTTCTGCTTAAGTCTCCAGCATCATTCGACCAACATTTAAAAAATAAAAATGTCAGCAATAATTTGAACAAACCTCTTACAAAGTTATTTAAATACATGCCATGATACCCGTCTGGGCAATGTTGCCATTTTTTAATACTCCGGCCATCTACTGAAGAAAGGCTCGGCATAACCCAATAATGTTCTAATAGAGGACACACTTATATCTATCTCATGCCCAGCGAAACAGTGAAGCTAATAAAAACAACTAAACATCAACCAAGGCGATGCACCTGATTGTTTGTTTAACAGACAACTACAGAGCTTGCTGCCATCTTCGTTAGCCGTTGATTGGAGTGAGTGGTCTAACTGAGCGGAACTAAGTTGTGATATTTGGCTTCATGTTCCTGGAGAAACCGCATATCCTATTAGAACATTCTTGGCATAACCATACGAAATGTTCCTATTAGAAAACCCATTGCTGAAAATATTATTATTCGAAGATGACCAAAGTGAACTGGTTAATATTTTTCAGGTGAGAAGGCGTTAGTGAGTTTCATAAGTTGAAATTTAAACTACTTTCAAACAGGCTCGTATCTAGAAGTTGGATTCTGTGGGGACGGTATCTGTTTAGGTGTAAAATTTACTTAAAATGTAAATAATTTTGCCTAAAGTATAACAATTTTAACAAAAAATATACAGATTTCGGGAGAGGGAGTCCACAAATAAGTCCTTGTGTTCAAATTTCAAAAACATTCAATAGTTTTTAAAGTACTGAAACTCAAAACAAAATACTTGTAATTTTCAACTTTCCTCTTACTTTAAGACACAATTTTCTCGCAACATCCCGATTCTTGTAAAGGCAATCAATGAAGTTCGGTCGAATTTTCATCCTACAAAGAGAAACCCGATAATATGAAGTACGACGTACCTGGAAAATCATAAACAGTCCCCATCAGCAGCAATGACCTGTTTCCAACGCTCAGGCAGACTATGGATTCCACAGGGGAAGAACTCAGTGGAACGTGAATCAAGGAAGTAGTCCAGTGCGTGTATCACCTCGTCAAGAGTTCGGAACCATCGTCCTCGCAGATGCTTGTATAAGGAATTGAACAAAAGGTAACCCCAAGGTGGTATGTCAGGGGAATATGGGGTATGTATTAGTGTTTCTCAACCAAGTCAGATAATTGTGTCACGGGGTCCTTAGCAAGGTGTGGCTTCACGTTGTCCTGTAATGCCTTGTTTAAATTACTAAATTTTACGATGGTAAAACTTATGGGTAAAATTAACTTGGTTCTGACTACCGAACTTAACTTGGTTATCGTGCTTGTACTACCATTGTCTGTAAAGAAACGGGTTGAAGTTTCCGTAGAGTAAAGAATCTGCTTGTTACACGGGAGAAGTTTAAATTATAGGGTAATGATCACAAATGAATTAATTGTAGCGTAACATGTTGTAGATTTGTTCTGCCATCATTCTTTTGTATTTTAAAAGTAATACGCACCACTAGGATACTACATATGCTTATCAGAATAATGGAAACACCTGAACGAAAGTGCAACTTACCAGATTAATATGGTGTCAGGCCACCTTTCGCTTTCAGAACAGCCTTGATGCGACGTGGGATGGAGGCATAGAGGTCGTGAATGGTAGCAAGTGGAATATTACAACATTCCTCGTGCAGGGCATCGGCCAGTTCTGTGAGAGAGGATGGAGGTGGAAATCGTCGCCGGAGTCGTGTTTCCAAGATGGACCACAGATGTTCAATTATGTTGAGATCTGGGGATTGGGCGGCCCAGGGGAGGTGTTGAACTTCATCCCGATGTTCCTCAAACCACGCTGCAACAACTCCAGCTGTGTGAATGGGTGCATTATCATCCTGGAATATGGCGTCATTGTCCGGGAACAACATCCGGACCATAGGATGCAAGTGGTCTCCTAAAATTGCGACATAATCGTTGGCAGTGATGCGTCCGCGAAGTGTGACCACAGGACCCAATGAAAACCATGATATTGCGGCCCACAGCATCACCGTGCCGCCGCCATGTTTCACAGTTGGGCGGAGACACTGCAGATCATACACTTCTTTGGGCGTTCTCCACACATAAACACGGCCCGTGGTTTGGAATAGGGTGAATGGTGACTCATCCGACCATACCACACGTTTCCAGTCGTCAACGGTCCAAGTTGCATGGTCGCGGCACCATTTGCGGCGTGCTAAAGCGTTCTGGTCCCTGATGTGAGGTTTGGCCCGTGCAACACGACCCCGTAAGTTCATGTCATGTAATTCGCGGCGGACTGTGATTGTCGAAACAGGTTGGGGGAGGTGCTGATTGAGTTCCTCCGTCACTTGCGCCGCAGTGGCACGACGGTTCCGCGTGACAATGCGCTTTAATACCCGGCGTGCCCTGTCACATGCTTTTCTTCCGCCCACTGTTCCGCTTCCCCGATGTGGTTTTCCCGTGTGTTGTGTAGGCCGTCATCACCTTCGACACTGTCCCTGGCGACACACCTAACACACTAGCCACTGCCGTCACACTCACTCCACATAACCGCGCACCAACAATTTGCCCTCTTTGAAACTCTGAGAGGTCTACCATTTTACACTACCTCCGTCTGCTGCAGCCACTGCACACTCCTGTTCCACGATGCCTGACGTAGTATGGAGACCGACCTAACACACCACCAGCAGCAGTCCGGCGCTGCGGTCGCCACGACACCACTGCCAACCCATACATCTGACGTGTTGCCAACTACAGGTGTTTCCATTATTCTGATAAGCATCTGTATGTATTTGATAAAGAAAGGAATAAACTCACGAACTGATTCGTACCTAATAACTAACTTGCGTAATAAGACATCCGTTTCTTACTAATGTTACAAGATAACCATCGTAAGCTGACGTTAGTTAAATTTGAAATCCGCATTAACGGTAACTTGCGTTTACATTACTAAAATGAACTCCGGTTAACATTAACCATGTAAGATGTTAGTAATCTAAACAATGCATAACAGAACGACACTTCTGTGATTCATAAGCGCTGACTCCAGTTTTTAGTTTTTCATGCACACACCTTTCTAAGCCTCAGTCAAATCCCGTGACACCCATCCTCCCACTTTATACTGTTTCCCAAACTCATGGAGCTGTTATCGAATGTTTTCCGCAGTGCAATTGAATGCTCCTCGCAATGCTTCCCATGTTTGGCCATTATCGGTTTCAATAGTCGCCGTAAGTACATCGCTGTCTCAGGCTTGTGGATATCCCGTACATGCTCCGTCCCGGAGGAATTCATCGCCGTCTCTAATTTGTTAAATCACCGCTGTACTGTGCGCTCATTTACAACCCTACCCAATGCCTGGCATATTTTTCTTCCCGCTGCACTAGCTTTCGTTCCCACCATGGTTAACGTTAACAGAGACTATTTTAGAAATGTAAACGCCAGTTACCATTAGCGCGGGTTTCAATTTTAACCAGATTCAACTTACGACGGTTATCTTCTTACGTTAGTTAGCTTAACCCAAGATGGCCGTTAGGCGCAGTTCACTTGGTGAGTTTATTTCTTTCTTTATCGAAATATATAGCATCTTAGTGGTGCGTATCACTTTTAAAGTATAAAAGAATAATGGCAGAACAAATCTACAAACTGTTACGCTACAATTAATTCATTTGTGATCAATACCTTATAATTTAAACCTCTCTAGTGTAACAAGCAGATTCTTTACTCTATGGAAACCTCTACCTGTTTCTTTACAGACAATGACAGTACAAACACGATAACCAAGTTAAGTTCCGTAGTCTAAACGTAAGTTATTTTAACCATGATTTTTACCATCGTAACAATGTTAGTAATCTAAATAAAGCATTACACTCGTACAGCATACAGACCCGCTAGGGTTCTCATATTTGGCTTGCTCTCAGTGGTGGCTCGTGGCCTAAATAGTAGGTGAAGTGCATCTGGCCGGTTTATCTATAATACCAATTACCCATCTTATTCATTGATGAATACTTGTAGAGTAATTAACTGCAAAAAGTTGGAACCGATGAAATGAGTCA
The DNA here is from genome assembly GCA_022664845.1 of Lepisma saccharinum. Classification (NCBI taxonomy): domain Eukaryota; kingdom Metazoa; phylum Arthropoda; class Insecta; order Zygentoma; family Lepismatidae; genus Lepisma; species Lepisma saccharinum. The sequence goes on along the minus strand of JAGDQP010006616.1, from coordinate 50,767 downwards.
TCCATATGTTAATAGTTGAAGAATTGCAAAACTTAGACGACATTGGAAGAACGGACACTAAATACTAGTATACGCACCAAGAAAAATATCAGTACGTTGCAAAACTTAATTTACAAGACTTTCGGCAAAGCTGTCGATTCTATATTTTATTATTGTAGTATGTGAACTGTAGCATAGAGTAGTATAATATTTTTTGTTTATTTGTATATAGATCATGAATTGGGAAGCTACGGTACTAAATAACTACCTAACCTAAGTTATCGAACATTACCTTTTAAATGGGAAGTGGAAAGAACGTAATAAGTTAACATTCATGTCCCGAACACTAAACCAAGATTGGCTAATAATACAACATTCTATTGCCAAAAGCAAGGAACTGAAATTCATCCCCAATTTGGAGAACGAGTGCTTTCTACAACAAAATTGAACCGAAAGTAAATGTGGATATATTTGGAATGACTGACAAAGAATTTAAAAGAATTCCAGGTGAAGTAACATGATTATTTCTTCTATCTGTAATGTACACGCAAGCACTGTAATTAGCCATATTGCCTGTTGTGTTCTGTTTTTGAATAAATAAATAAATCTATTACATCTGTGAGGCAAATGCTGTAATGGTACAAGGTCCTGGACGACTTCATTCCAACATCCTCTCCATACACTATCCCGGCCTGAGCCAAAGTTGCCTAAAGACCATAAATAAAATCAAAACCACGACGAGAGTTATATCTCGAGGAAACGCAGGTTGAAAGGGTAACTAGCCCTCATATTCTCGCTCCTTAAATGCAAGAAAGTGCTAGGTTTGATAAAGCTACAAGGTCCCTTACATGGTGAGTGCTACAGGTAGGTAATGGATCGAGAGAAATAAACATATATGAAATTATGGCATGGGCTGTCTAAAATATACTTCGTAACATTTTTCGTTTTTAAAGTTCCCTAAATTCAACCTATTTTCTGCTTCAAAATTTAGTATTCGAAAAACATGCACCTAACACTAGATGCATATTGTCTCAGATACAGTACACAATTTTAGAGTAGGGTTTCAACTTTAATTTACATTTAACTGACTGCTATGTGAGGTGTAAATCCGTCATATGGCGTTCTCGGTGAGCATTTTGTTACACGTAAAGTGAGCACTTAAAAACTGGAGCTAAAACATTTTCACAAATACTATGCACCTCGGTCAACTCATATGCCACTAGCATGATAGACTAGCGTAGCATTCTGGAGGTCGAGGGTACGACTCCAGCGGCCAACCACCCTGACTTACGTTTTACCAGGGGTTTTCCTCACTCACACCAGGCAAATGCCGAGATGGTATCTTGAAATTATGCCTGTCCGACACCTTCACGCATATTTTCCCCTATCCCGACCTGATCCTCACAAGGGAAGTATTTGGGCTTGAACAGGATTTTTTTTATTATTATAAAATTTTGTATATGTGTTCGTACCCCGATGCTGATAATGCGTGCAAAGTAATGAGACCGTGTACGGTCTTGTTTGTCCGCTACAGGGCGTTAAAATTTGGAGCAATGGGGACACAGCCGCTGTAATGACTCCCGTAGTTTCGGTTTGAACAGGCATTTATTACTCAAAATACCTGACCGTGCTGATAAAGAATGCAAAGCCACTCCAGCGTGTAACAAATAGTTCGGCAGATATAGGCCAGTATATGTCTTCAGTCTCGTCACAAATGTGAGGATTTTCCACAAAGTGTGTAAAACAGAAAGAAGAATGAAAATAGGCACATAGGGCAGAAGACACATCAGGGCAACCTTCAAAAGCACACTCCATGAGCGCGATGTTCAAAGCACCATCAAGCACGTACCCAGAAGCTGGTTCCGAGGGGGGGGGGAGGTCAGTGCTTTTGACAGGGAGTCGGAGGTCTGTCTGGGTGTGAAATTTAGGTAAAACGCGTGTAATTGTGCCCAAAATTATACTAATATTTTAAAAAATCTTAATTTCGGGGGCTGGGGTCCGGACTCCTCTACTTACGTCCCTATCCGTAACTGTGAGCAACTTCAAGGGTGTAAAATAAAGTGGCCTTTTACACCGTGTTCATGGAGTGTGCTTTTGAAGGTTGCTCTGTGTATCAATTTTAATTCTCTTCTGTTTAACTCACTTTGTGGAAAATCCTCACTTACATTTGTGAAGACATATACTGGCCTATATCTGCCGGAACCAGTGTCGGACTGGGCCCCCGGCTGGAAGAGCAGTTTAGGGGGCCCACGGTAGGAGTCGTATACATCCCATAAAATACGGGATCGTCCCTTTCTCAGAGTTATGTCCCGGTGTCCCAAAAGCGTTTGCCGGAACGCTAAAATGTCCCGTGCTTTGTTTATGGAATACAAACTACAGGGCCAATATTTGTTAATGAGGTCAGTCAACAAAAAACTAACATGATAGCTCATTGTTTCTCCCACAAAGTCATTAAATTTATACTACTTTCAAGTGACGGACAGACAATAACTATTTTAGTTAGACAGATTTAGCGTTTAGTTGTAGTAGCCACATAAATAACCGAAGACAGAAATACATTATTCCCAAAAACACTTTTTTTAGTGTTCAGGATACAAAACAAAACAATGGTTTTCCCATATCAATTAGAATTTTCCTGATCACATATGAAATCATGTTTAAAAACGAAATATTTTTAATGGAAACATTGTTTAGAATACGAAATAAGAAATATATAAGAAACACCCTTTAATAAACACAGCTTTATTCCGAAATCAATAACACCTTTAGAATCCTAATTTAATGCACTTTCAAGTGATCTACTCGAAATTATGATTTGGAAACATTTACCTGGTCATTCCCTGCAGTGATTAGAGACCAAAAAATATTCTTCATAACCTCAAGGAACTTCAGACGCCATTTTGTATTTGCTATAACTGATAGGAAGCTCCCTGCTAATGCTACGCTTCACAAAGCCCCAGACCTTTACGATAACCACATAAACTCATAGATAGTGCAAATACAGTAGTAACTTGGAAACACATAGGCGATATTAGGAACAGGGGCGATATTTGGGACACCTACCCTAACGTGTTCACCATAGATAGGATCATGAATTTTAACACGTTTTAAAACTGCCGTAGACATGCTCCAAATAGCCGGTTCCAGGTCTCTAGGTCACCCCTGGGTTGAGATATGGAGTGGAAAGTCCCCATAAGAATAACATGGGGAATGGGGTGCCATTTTAAATTTTAATAATCGAAAACTACCAATATTAGTGTCAAATTCATAGTTTTTGGAATCACTGAGATTAATATTGTCACTTTGACTGGCTTGAAAGCTGAAAGTGCCTAGCCCAAGATAGCAATAGCGATTAGTAAACCAATGACAATGTGTGGCAACGGCATCTGATATGTATGACTTGAAAAAGAGGAAGGAAAATCGAAAAAAGAATCGGAATTATTTACAAACAATTCCTGCTCCCGTTTTGATGAATGGGATCTGCGATGTATCTTGTAACAAATATACTACAAGTTAGTGGGTGCTTGCCCTAAATTGGTTTTGTTCCCACACCTCCCTCCCCGCCCCAGGGAGTGGAGGATAAACGTGAACTGCATACAAAGTATCACTATTCATCTCAGCGACCCCGTAAAGTAAACTATGGATTCGACATTAATATTGGTCGTTTAAGATTATTTTTGTCACCCTCTCCCACTTCCAGGGGGTAAGGAAACAAACATTAAAAGTGTCAATATTCATCTCAGCGACTCCGACAAAATATCCCTTGAAACCCCATTAAAAGAAAAAAGATGTTCTTATTATAAGAGAATACTTCAAAACTAATTCATTTTTCTATTTTAAAAATATACCGAACTCGGAACGGATAATCAGCAAACAGCATAATACGCACACGGATAACCGGGAGTTTGCTGTATATAAAAATACGTTATTTGTTGTTGTATACCTTCGGTATATGTCGCTGACACATGTGGATCTCCATGTTCTTGGGCAGTGAAATTTGGAAATGACAACTTCATTTGCTTCGGATCCGAGGCACACAACTTTTTTTTTTTTTTTTTTTTTTTTTTTTTTTTAGCATCCCATCTTTTCTGGGAACCACTCTTATACGACCGCTTCATGACAGACACTTCACGTTCACGACACTTCACAACACTGGCAGCAAGCAATCAGTAATTGTTAACTCACTATTGTTCTTCTGGAAAGTGTCTGATTGAAAATTACAAAGCGGTTGTCGCTTTTTGCACCCGCGCAAGGGAGACTGGAGGGGAGGGGAAAACAGGCGTACAAGCGATAAGAAACTTGCACGTTGATTGTTGAAGTGACAATGGGCAAGTTACTACATTTCATAAAAACCTGAAAAAAATTGAAGAAAAAAGATAAAGAAAAGACAAACAAGAAGAAAAGTAATACATTATATTCTTGGTGTTGGTATGCATACAGAAATATGCTTATCGATTTATTCTCGAACATAATGCACCTGCATATGAAATATTCATTTTGCGTTAAAAATCCTTAAATATGTATTTACATATGCAATATGCAAAATGTGTAATTATCCTAGCCCTACTGATAACATAAATTCAATTACTGTAATATAGAAAAGGGGCCCCATTCTGTTTGCTTTATTGTAAATTCAGGCTATAATGATCATCATAATTGAACGAAAAGTGACGGATTTGCCATGTTTTCTAAATGCTATTTCTGTTGTACATCGCAGTAACCTTCGGGAAGGAGCCCGTAAGTTATTGGGACCTTCTGGACGTAGTAAGATCTACAGTTATCTTTCTGATGTCTGTGGGAACACTCAGTGACGTGCATCTGATGTAGGCCCGAATTTCGTGTTTCTTTTTGTTATGTTGCAGATACTTACATAAGGATTAAAAATTTATATTAAAAAAAACGAAGTTGAGGGTGGGGCACCGGCCGGGATTCCGGCCCTGTCCGAGACTGGCCGGAACTATTGGTTACGCGGTACAGTTGTTTTGCATTCTTTCTCAGCATGCTCAGGTATGTTCATGTAGATATTTTGAGGAATAAATGCCTGTTGAAACCGAAACTACCGGAGTCATTGCAGCGGCTGTCCCCCTTGCTCCAAACTTTAACACCCTCTAGCGGACAAACAAGGCCTTACACGATCGCATTACTTTGCACGAATTATCAACATCGGGGTACAAATGTCTTATACGAAGTCTTATAAAAAAAATCCTGTTCGAATCCAAATACTTCCCTTGTCAGATACATAAAGACCATGAATAAAATTCAAACTAGCATAGACTAAATAATATAGCATAGACTTATACCGCATACCTATTTTCGTCTGCGCTAAGCAGCACGTTATTTTGAACCTGGCGAAAATACCCATTAACAGGAGGTAATGTTAGTTGAAAAATTAGAAGCTATACCGGGGTGGCAACAACGCAACACTGACTAATTGATGATATCGTGTTTTCACTCCCGATGTGCACCAAGTTGCTAGAAACAAATTTCCACAAACTGAATTTTCATTCAATGCGTCGTTTTTGATTTATTGAGAATTATTAATTTTCTTCCCATTGCTAGACGTCGACTTGGGGCTCTACATTGGAAAACGAAGCGGAATTTCAGCCAATTTTATAAGAATTGTTTCATTTGTTTGGATGTAAGGAATCACCTCCCGAAAGTAACGTTCTTTGTTCTGAATCATTTTGGATATATCATCTTGTATATAACTTCTGTGAATTTCGAGGTTTGCTCTCCCCAATGTCCCGCTCCCCCTTTTCCATCGCACCTTAAATTTTGGTATTCTCCATACCTCACTATGTTCTATCAAATGCATTATGTTTTATTCAGATTTCAGAGACAACATACTGTGACCCTCCCTTGTGAGTTACTCCTAAAACAGGCTTCCACTCCAGATAGATATAAATTTTCAAAACGTATGCTGGCGCCTCCATGGTTGAAATCCTCCCTTGCTTTTCTCCTCATGAAACTTTTGCCAACAACTCGCTGTTACTTAACCATAAATGTATTTTGGGTTATTAGGATTATCATGCAAATTGAATTAGAACTAAATTTCGATTTAGAAACTAAAAAGGGAAGCCCTGCAATTTCCCCTGTCCTTAACTTATTTTAACAATCTCTTCCTTCCAACAGCTACCCTCATCTGGTGAAAATTGAGAGAGAAAAAACTTGTAAAGTTCTCTTTACAGGAATCCAACTATTTGTAATTATTGCGCACACCACAAAGTGACATTTAAAAAAAAAAATATTTATGGATTTTAGGCATATAAGGCTCAGCTCGGGATAGAGGAGAGGAAAGGGTGCGGGAAGATGTCGACCAGGGCCAATGTTGAAGGTGCCATCCAACCATTTGCCTGGTGTGATTGAGGAAAAAACGTGGAAAACCTTAGTGGGTTTGATTCCAGCGATAGACCATCCTGACTGAGGTTAGTCCAGATTTTTCCTCAGTCACACTAGACAAATACCGGGATAGCACCTTCAATATGGACTCTGGTCGAGACACCGTTCCGAATCCTTTCCCCTCCTCTATCCCGGCCTGAGTCTTAGATACCTAAAGACTATAAATAAAATTCAGATTCTGGTAAACCTCAGTCAATACCGCTGAGTTGAAACCCACGACCTCCCGAATGCTAAGCCAACGCTCTATCACTGAGCCACGGACGCTCGTGTGACATTCTTGTTATTTCTGCTCTCTGTAATATCTCCATATCAATAATAATCGTATACAGTGTGTTTCTAAAATCCTTTAATGCTACACTTTAAAAAATCTTCATTTTTTCAGGGGCCCCCTTTTCTGGGCTCCAGGTTCCCAATTTTGGGGGAGGATTATGATATAATTACCATTGCTTTACGCCAAAATAAGTAACGAAGTGCCTGTTTTCAAGTCAGATTTTCTTTTTTGTCTCAACGTGCAGGTATCCTTTCTTTATATATATAGAGAGAGAGAGTTAAAAAGGTCTTTGATCAATTTTCAACCAAAAATGGACACCATTTTGGTTTTTAAGCAGTTTCATTTTTGCTATCCTTAAAATCTCTTTCTGAAGAAAAAAACTCATATTAATATTCAGTGCAAAAATTCCTTTAATTTGATACTTTATGCAACCTTCGTTATAAGCTTCCATTTTTCTGTTCCCCATGTTCGGGCGTTAGCCGATTTTGAAGTTTAAATAACGTTTTAAATGTATTTCTCTAAACTCAAGTGCTTTTTGAGAAATTTTCCACCAAAAATGGCCGCCACTTTGGTAAAAAAAAAAATCCATTTTATTTTTTGCGAACATTGCTATAAATTTCATTTATACCATAAGGAATAATATAAAATTTATCCCGGAAGATCAGGCGGTGTACATGGGGGCTTATTGAAATATATTGCAAAAAAATAGAATTTTGACCAATTTTCGACCAAAAGTGGACGCCATTATGGTCTAAAACCAGTTTTTTTTTTTTTTTTAGAAACATCGCTATAAATTTTATTTAGACCTTAAAGAATAAGAAAAAAATGGTCCCGATGGACTAGGGAGGTGCACGTGGCGCCCCCTGGCTCCCTTACAATTTATGTCGGGTGGCAAAACTTATTAGGTAGCCCCTAATCTGCTTCTTTGCTGTTCGTTTATAGACTCATTATCAGTGGGGTGTATCAGAAGGAAAAAGGATTTAATCTGGACACACTTTATTAAAATTAATGCTTCCGAAAACAATATAACGGTAAAAGCGAAGTGCAGACTGTGTAAAAAGGAAATGGCAGGCCCTGTTGTCCGAATAAGAAAACATTTGAAGAAGTGTAATTCAAATCCCGGCCAGGGCACTGGAGAATTTTCCTTCAGTGTTTTCATGCCTGGCGTTCAGAGGTATACTCAACCTGCTATTAAATTGAGTACCACAGTGTCCTTTGTGTTCCTGGGCACTTTGGGAGGTAAAGGCAGGCGAGTGTGGGACTGACCACCTCACCTCACTTCGTGCCGTTGGTCGAGGATATGTATGTGGATCGCTACTTCCACATCCCCCCATGTAGCGTTCAAGGCCCGTGCACATTGTACCGGGCTTACCTTTATCTTCTTATATAAATAAATAGCCTTGTCATTGAATTTTAATAAATAGCAAATTTCATCAAATTTGGTAAAATAGAATCTATACAATTTCTAGTAAGTGCTTATGAATAGACCGAAAGTGCGATTGAAACGTTATAGAGGCTGATGGAGTATTTATATCATAACCCATACCATTCTAAAATGTTTATGAAAATGTTTAAAACGTTTTAAACACTTTTTTGCAGTCTTTTAAAAAAACGTGTTTAAAACAAAAGAAAATACGGTTTAAACATATGTTTTTATTTTTATTTTTAAAATCCTGTTTGTATGTTAAGCTCAAATCAAGATTCCCTCGAACATTTTCCCCAATTCGAATTTCGAACTGACGCAGGGTTAAAATGCGTTGTCCGGGAAATGTTGGTGTGATCGCCGCATGATCGAACTTCGCCAATTCACTTCGCTTCATGGATTTAGCTTTCCTTTGCAGCAAAATATACCTACGGCTGGAGAGAAAAGAGAGAGAGAGAGAGAGGGGAGAGACTGTATGACTGTGTGTAAGGACCCACCACCACCACACACAGAAAGATAGATAAGTACTTGTGATTTTTTTTTCGTCTTATTCGGAAGAAAGTTGTAAAATGTTCTGAAAAAAAATGGAAATATGCTCTGTACTTTTTTTTTCCAAATGTCATTAATATTTTTTGTCACTAAAGAGCTGAATGAAAATTACGTAAGCCGCACTAGATTATATTTGATACGGCTTTTAATTAATTCTCTTATTAATTACTTCAAATCCTGGCACAGGCATTGACGAAGGCTCTAAATGCAGACCCCGCTTGTCACAACGCTGCTGGAAACTGTAAACAAGATCTGTAATTGCAAATACGCTAAGAAAACAAATGAGTAACGAGCAACGCATCACTTCCTTCTCCTCTGTGGAATCTTTACCGTCGACTGTCGTCAGAAGTGGAATGCAGCACGGTTCAACATGGCGGCGGATTCAGGAATGGATACGTGTCCGTCACCAGAAATGCCCGATTCTAGAAAAAGGCCGCTGGACGGTGATGTAGAAAATGGAGCAACAAAACGATCACACTATGCAGGAGGTAAATAATATTTTTTAATTCCTTATAAATATTTTCTTCGAAAATAAAACTCTACCATAAGCTATGGTTAGCATTTCCAGGCTCTGCCCTTGCTCAGAACTTCAATCACATATTCACGGGAGTAGTGCTTTAATAATTGCATATATTAAAAATATACGAAAAGTGATGAGTTTTGAATAACTGAGATATGCTGTCAGATAATAACGTTATCCAATATAGTGTATTGGTACGTTGTCAAGTGTACTGACGACTATGGTACACTCTGCACTAACAACAAGCCTACGTGACAATGTATTTTTCTTTACATTTGTAAAACAATTTTAACACTAAAAATGTTTACTGTTTTCTGACAGCTGAAATAGAAGTACATCGTGTAGGAAGGGTATTTGGCATTCTGTTGAATTAATTTTCATAAATTTATTGATTGATACATGACATTACAGTTTGGTGATGTGTTCATTCATTTAGCGCAGGCTATGTAATTCATCAAAAACAAAAATAGTTTTAAGATAGTTGTGTGACAGCAGTGTTGTGAAGGTAAGTTACACAGGTGCAACATTCAATCATCTGTACTGTAAATAGGAACTACCAACAGTTAAACACAGCCTCACTACGATATTCTAAGAGAGATGCAACCCGGCGTGTACAAAGCGTAAAAGAAAACATGAGATCCTTACAATAACTTTTAAAATATTGTGCTTTTAGAACAGCTGGTGAAGTAACACAGAATTAATTGCAGAGATTGTATCATTGTTCAGTAATCGTATAAATGTTCACGTATTAAGGAGAAGTGCGAGCTCATATAATAAAGGTTGCTTCCAATCTGCTAACATCTGGTAATTCTCAACTCAATATTTTTTTTTCTTTAGACTTGCGGTGCAGACACCGCCGGTTTAGATTAGACATAGGAACAAAATACATACTGTGCTCATTGAGAAATAGATAACTTGTATCGCCATTGATTGTAATTATAAAATATAAATAACCAATGCAGGAAATCCAATTGGATTTTCAGTGTGGGTGTGTAAAGCCGAAAGTAGGAGTATAACTAGAGATTTCTATGTGCACTCCCTGATTAAATCCGCAAAGGTGGAATAAGCTATTGATACAAGTTTATATCGAACAGTGGACCGTGTGGACGGAAGTTTAGAACCGTTCGGGCTACAGGCTAAGCTAAAGAAAAGATAAAGTGACCTTTATGCTCCCCACAAAATTTAAAATTTACAGGAGAAATGCAATCCTTTCAACATGGTGGAAATGTTGAAACGCAAATTATAACAAATTTTCGAGCCATGGAAGTGCTGAGTAAAAGTGGAAAGTCGGAGGTCCTTTCAAGGTGCCTAGCCGAGCATATGGTGTAAGCATCGTGTGTAGTGAATAACAGTTATCTAACCTGACTTCTTTCAACCCGTCTCGCTCGCTCAACATAGTGGCTGATTTTTTTTAGCATAGTACTGTCATTCATAACACGAAACAATGCCATTAATATTCCACCGCATGATGAGCAACACTAGTATGTATTCAATGACAGGTGTCTATTCTTAATAGTTTATGGATTACTGTCTGTTGCTATATTTGTGTAGAGGTGCCTGCGATTTTTTTTTTAAGTGAATGAGTAGTATAGAGCGTAGATATAGCTCAATTGCTGCCGGAAGCTGGGGATCCTCAAGTGCATTTTATCCCTCTGCAAGTTGTGTGTTAAAACGTTTGTCTGTATTAATAGATATATAAAGTTACAGAGAGTGATACTTCGTTTCTAAATGTTGTTGTTTACTGTGCTTTAACTGATAAGTTGTACTCGAGACATTCCGTCTCGAAACCAGATGCTGACCATCAAATCTAGTTCTCAGTACGTTCCGCCCTTCGTTGAGCTAATTGCTTCTGAGTTCATAAACAAATCCTTCAGTATACATTAACAATTCAAAATTTAGAAGAATTCAGTTTAGGCTGAACAGTCAAACTAACCAGACGAATCAGAGGTGAAAACGGGATGCATAAAAATTACTGGTCCGGTGGCAGAATTTCTTCAGGAATTCTACTTAATTCTGATAGGCAGAAAATGCAAAATAGACATAATTTTGTAAAGAATACTGTTAATTTCCATTTCTGCCCTTGTACAATAAAAGAATAGTTCATTTACAATAATTTAGATATAATGGACTAGTGATCTGAAAGTCTACCTGTAAAAGAGGAAAGGAGGAAAAAATACATCAACCGAAAAGTGATATAAACTGTTTACCTTAATTTGGAATGGAGCCGTTTTTGTTATTATTATTCCAATTACTTGTTATACTGTGATTCAGACTTTGCGGAACTGCAGTATTTTCTTATTGAATCCAGTTTTATATGTTCAGTCTGGGTGTAAATAGCGTCTAAATGTTGTATCTAAGTTGTATAGTATGAGTAAATACATGTTTTATTTTTGCTTCACAGTATTGGACACATTTCGTTTGTGATTATTGCTTACATAGTACTTGGTCGCCCCTTTTTGAATGATTTTTAGGCATATAATAATTACATAAAAAAAAAAATATATTAGATTTTTCTACTGGGATTCCGAGGATACAAGTGCTCGAAATGAGGAGGGGACACTTACCGTACAATATCTATCTGTATGCGTCTTATTCTCCTCTCAGACACACTTAATTTTGCGTGTTATAAGATTTTTTTCATAAAGCTGACAGAGGTTTGAGACAGGATATATCGGTGGCCATAATACGTATTTCGTGAAACAGTTTTCTTTATTTACCTTGGTTTTTTGTAGTATGTAATTACTAAGTAGTTTGAGTTTCGATAAAGCTTTTCATTCATGTAGGTTGGAATACTTGTATTTTTCTCATTGTGTTGAAAGGGCGGATGCGTATTGGGCTTGGGATTTGGCCCGACATCACACCGAAAAAGATGTTGCGAATGACATCTCTTCAAATATGTCAAAATGTAGCGTTTTGTTTAAATTCATATTTTTGTAATCCTTAAATTCTCAACACTCCAGTCATATGTTTTACTCTTATTTTTATTTTAGTTATTGACACTCTTTAGAGTATGCGGAGTGACAAAAATGTTGACAAGTCAGATTCGGAGTAAGAAAGACGTTGATCTTGTAAGATTGATTCGAAAAGTAATTCATTTATTGCTCGTATCATTGTACATCTCACGATATACACGGTAGATGACGGAAATATTAATTAATCGATGATTTTAGTATTATTATTTTGTATAATTAGGTTTTCCCCACAAACAACTAATTTTCATGTTTGCTAGAGATGTAAGGAGACTGTTACATTCATTCCCGTTTGTGGAATAACAGTGCGTATGTGATAAAATGAAATATATTTTGGGGTTATTATGAACACCTCGTGCGACCAGTAACTTCACAAAATAAAGAATGCCACAGCTTAAGGGTTAACTAACAATATCTTGGGGAAATTTAGAGATTCTATGAGAGTTTTGTTCAAAAGTATTTCGCAATTTGGGAACTTCGTATGCGAATTTTATCCCTATTATTTTTATTCTAGATGTACTTCACTTTCGACAAAGCCCTTGTTTATAGTAATTTTTAAATAATACACAGAAAGATAGGTCATTGCCGTGACTGGCGCTTGAATCCGGATTTCACATTTGCATGTCGGTTGTTCTTGACCATTAAACTATCATAAAAAGTTATGATCGTTCTCTATGTATATGAAGCATTCTGTGCATTTTCAACAGTTACCGAAACAAGGTGTTTGTAAAGGAAAGTATATTTAATTATTTTGAACTGTACGATTTGCAGAAACCTTCCTCTTTAAAAATTTCTATAAATAATGGAGAGCCTTTCGACAGCTGAGGAGCGAAAACTGGTTCACATACACAAAGATTGGTCGTAGCTGTCGAATTGTTAGAAAACCGCACTCGATCGGCAACTGGGAGGCTTATGACCAATTTTTCTGTATATTATATATTTTGCTTGGAATATGTCATACGGGAACCTAGGTGCAAAGATGTCCTATTATTAAAATCTAAACTTCCGTGCTGTTGCAGGAGCATGGAATGACATAACTTTTTGTGTTTTTTCTTGTGAATTCCGAGTGCATCTTTGCAACGTAGTAAACCTTCTTTTACCCTGTGAAGTACATACGTCGAGATGTCACGTGTAACAGGTGAAAGAAACAATATTGGTTTAAATTCGCGTTTCGTCAACAGATTGCTAAACATTAAAAAGTCTCGCGACAATCCACACCAGTTCAACCAAAATTTTGTTGAAAATCCACCCAGTGTCTCCGATTGGATGAAATATGGTAGTATTATAGAACTTTTTGTGCTAATTTTATTGCAATAGCACCAGCGGGTTCACATGTAAAAAAAATTGGGATGGGCCATCAAAGCACTAGGGAGAAGAGTTAAAAGTGTACCGGTAAAAAGTAAAATGTAGTCTTACACTGCTATCTTCATGTTTTACTGTATATTGAGCTGGAATGGTTCTGTGCTTAAATGATGGAAGGTGTTTTATGCTGTGTTGGAAAATTAACAAATATTATGAAAAAATTACCTAACGGGCCGCAGACTCACCTGCTATGAATTTTCAGGAAAATTTCCAGTTTTTCAAAAATCCAAAAATGCCGGATTTTCAAAAACTCAATATTTGAGAAGTCCAAAAATCCGGGAAATTTCCCGGATTTTCAAGATTTCTCAAATTTTCGAAAAATTAAAAAAATTCAGAATTTTCCAGAAAACGTTTGAAAACACAAGCACGATGGGGAGCCAGGAGGAGACTACTTAGGTTCAAATTATATAATAAAAGTATTTTTTTATTTGACGGGAAACAATTGGGTGGGGTAAGGGTTTGGTTATTTAAGGGTAGGATTAGGCTATGGTAGACCTGGTTTACCGTCAAATAGAAAATTACACTTTTATTACATTATTTAAACCTAAGTAGTTAAGGGGCAAGCCCGTCCTAGCTCCCCATCGCGCTTCTTGTGTTTTCAAACATATTCAAAAACGTTCCGGATTTTTTAACTTTTTGAAAATTTTCCCTAAAATCCATGGCAGTTAAGCCTGCAACCCGTTATGTTATTTTAATAAGTTTTTTATAATATTTGACAATTTTTCAACACAGCATAAAACACCTTCCAACATTTAAGCACTGAACCATTCCAACTCAATATTCAGTAAAACCTGAAACATGAAGATAGCAGTGTAAGACTACATTTTACTTTTTACAGGTACATTTATGATATTTAACTTTTCTTCCTTGTGCTTTCATGACCCATCCCAATTTTTTTTTTACATATGAAAAGAGATGTAATGAGTTTTCAAAAAAAAAAAAAATCATTACAATCCATGATGAAGATTTTGAGTTATAAAAATTTGAAGTTTACAAAATTGCGTTTTCTTTTTCTTCAGAATGTTTCTTGTGTAAATGTTGTAACAGCTGAGTCATAACTTGATGTATTATTCCTGGTTGTTCATTTCAAAACAATCTGAATAAAAGAAAAGAACCATATTTCTAGCATAAATAGAAACAGAGATATGACGTTTTTCGTATTTTAAAACAAAGCGAAACTTTCATGTCGTGACTATAACAATGGATTTTTATTTCGTTTTTGAAATGCAGTAACTTTGGAACCGCTGGTGCGATTGCAATAAAATTTACAGGTTTGAAATCAGCACAAAAAGTTAACACTACCACACTTCATCAAAATCGGAGATATTAGGTTAAAAGTCTTGGTTGAACTGACGTGGAATGACGCTCTCACAAAATGCTGATTTTGGAAACTGGGAAACCACAGACGCATTTTGATCTCTAAAATTTACATAGTAACTTTCCTTTTTTCAGTATGTTGTGTGGTCAAATTTAAATAGTGACCCAAATCCTATATGTTACAATGCTTTTAAGCATCTTGAGTTATCCCGTCTTTATCTAGTACATACTCTCTTCATTGAAGATACCGCCCCATATTTACTCTGCTGTGACTGAAATAAACCTCATGCTGATCGTAAATGATAATGGTTGGTGTAAACAAGATCATTTCTCCAATATTAAAAGTCTACGACCTTCAATCAGTCACGGAAAGTGTGTCCGAATTCCGTTGCATATTGATGTGGATATCGCTGTTTTTTTTGGAGGAAAAGACAGTATGAACATATTGTCAACAGGTTGCCCAGGGACTTTTTTCTGCTTTATTTCTAATTGATTTTGTTACAATAGCTATTCTCAACCATTTTTGTTTCGTAGCATACCAGATTTTCTATAACCGTTTCAACCTTCAATGCTAGCAAAAAAGTGGCCACGTCATAAGAATTCTCAACTAATGTCTGATCACGAGACTGTCGACTGATCTGTTTCGATTCGCGGCAGCCTGATTGAGAATCATTGTGCTAGTGCAAGTCGTTCATAAGTAATAATACGTATCTGAAAGAGTGCCAGAGAACTGTTTTACAACATTAAGAATGCGAAGTTCTTCATTTCTCTATTTACTGCAGTATTTACAATATGTGGAGTCAGTAATGTTTAGAAAGAAGTTAAGCAGAGAAAGTCAGGGAATTAATTCTGACCAAATGGGTGGGGACACTGAAAATAATGGCCTTTGTCTTCTATTTTGTCACATCGAGAGAGCAGATTCAAAGATCTTCAAATATTTGGCTTTGAATTTTGTTTATTTAAGGCCTTTAGGCAACTTTGGACTGAATGAATGATGATGGGAGAATTGGTGGAATTGAAGTAAGTGCGAGGAAACGGGAGATTCCCGAGAAAACCCACGCACATGATATTTGTCCACCACAGAGCTCACATGGCACGAACCGGGATTGTGCCAAAAGGAAGCACTCTACCACTGAGCCACCATTGCCTGTTTGGCTTTGAAATGGCAACAGATGAAAAGATTAAGGTTCATATTTAAGAACAGACAGTGAGGAGGTAAATTGTATTAAAATTTGTGTTCTAAGCATGTTAGTTAGACGGTTAAAGGCGATTGCAGTATAGTATTGAAAGAAGTGCATTTAATACAGGGAAGAGAACGACCACAGCGAGTACGTGCTAGAATTCTGCTCACATGCAGAGTTCCAAGTACAGCCATAGACATTTTTATTTTCGTATAGAGGCGATGGATGCGAATAGAAACCTGTTTAGACATGTTACAAATGGTAGTTATCTACAGAGAAGAAAAGGAGTAACTATAACAAGTAGAAATATTGTTGGTGTATATTGCATATTAATTTGTATACAAGAAACTGTGGATGTCCAGTGTAATAATAAGCAGTTAGTGTGAAATCCTATTGTGTGATAATTCCTGATAGTACTGTTTTCGTTTTGTATGAATTCATGGTCACAGGACTACTTAATTTCTATAATGAAATTCGTTTCAGGAGCTGATGGAACGTATCATTTTAAATTACTTGTACCAGGTGTAGCCGCAGGTGCCATAATAGGAAAAGGAGGTGAAACTATTGCACAGCTTCAGAAAGATTGCGGAGCTCGCGTGAAAATGTCGAAGGCTAATGACTTTTATCCAGGTAAGGATGAAATATCCTTATTCATGCTAGACGTTTTATACCCATGTAACGACACTCCAGAAATACGTTGCATTGTAAGATGAATGAATTTATACGAGATTCACTGCTATATTTAATTTTGTGGGCTGCATTTTGCATTTCACGCAGTGTTCTTTTTGAGAATTCGTTTAAATAATAATGTGTGACATTTGTATATCTCCAATGGATTTTTTCCGTTGCTTCACAATCCGTGCCGACCTCTGGAAGCATTTTTTTTTCTTCTTCATTGTAGAAATCGCTCGATTGTCGTAGTGAATATCCAAACCTGTAACAACCTAAACTCTTTCAACAATGAACGAAAAATAAAATAAAATATCGGTACGAACAGAACTCTTGAATTGGTTATGATCTTTCTTCCTTGAAAGTTTGAACTCTCTAGGCTTGAATTTGTAGGAACAACATTGAAATTTCGTGCAATGAAAAAAATACCCATTAGATACGATGGAAATGTTGCCATCTAGCTGTAGAAATCGTCGCTTTACACTAGCCGTAAATGCAGAATGGAAAGTCAGGACGTTAGAATAAATCACAATTACCATAACTGACTGTGTATGATGTTAAAAGAACAAACTGTAAGCCGCCTAACGAGAACTGCGCGAACCACTAGAAATTTATTTTACTCGTTTTTTCATATAACATAATCAACCGAAAAAAGGTGTTTAGGTATGATCCCATTTACTAACGATGTATTGCATGTGATTAGTTTGCTCTTTCAGTTATATATTAATGTGAAGTGTTCACGATTTCCGTGCAACAGCAGACAGACAAAATTTGTACTTAATTGGAGGCATATTTCTTTCTCTTTGGTAGAAGCAGATGTGAAAATCGAAAATTCCTCTTTAAGGACAATCCGAAAAGTTGTTCTATCTCATATTTAGTATGGATAGTATGTATTTAGTTGCCTCCGAACCACTGCGTTCAATGAACCCCGCCGGGATCTGAACCCGTGACCATGCGCACAGAAAGAGAGCGCTCTAACCTCTCGGCCACCACGAGGTCTTCCATTGAGGACCCTCTGAAGGCAAAAGTATTCCCTGGTATGCCCACTGCCCAGCCACACAATATGAAATAAAATCTTGAATTATTGTGGATAAATGGTGGATACTTTTGTATCCACAAGAAGCGATGTAAAGAATAATGTGGAAGAGTTTATTCTTCTTTCTGTGTGATACTTCGTAGTATACAAGTTTGTCATAAGTAGGCAACACTAATATTTTCAATGAATATTTCCGTTCCCTGTTCAGTAACTTTAACATAGCAAATGCATTCTGCAGTATCATTTCGTCTGTAATGCTGTTAATATTTTTTTAAAAAATGAGTACTCACAATAATTCACCATTTTATTTCATATTGTGTGGCTGGGTAGGGCAGGGATGGCTTCAGAGGGTCCTCAATTGAAGACCTCGTGGTGGTCGAGAGGTTAGAGCGCGCTCTTTCTCTGCGCGTGGTTACGGGATCCATTGAACACAGTGGTTCGGAGCCAACTTCACCAAAAAACTGTAGGTACCGTTCTTAGAAGCTCACCAGCTCGTTTAGGACGTTAATAATTCCATTAATCAAGCTATTGTAGAATACTCTTTATGAGTATCATTAAAGGAGATTGAATTAGTCCTAAGGTGTCGTTCACATAATTGTAGTGAACACAGACCTTAGACTGACTAGCCAACACAGTCTAGAGCTAAACAAACAGGAAGTTTTCGAAATATTGTCAAAGAGAGAATATGTAGCAGGTTTTACATATTTGAAATGCGAAAGAAATATATTTATGATCGACTATTTAATATACACCTAGAAGTTAGCACTCCGTAACTGTTGGGTATTCGAAATGCAATTTCATTTTCATGGAATGTGACAAAATATTCCCTTGAAATAAGAAGACAGATGCACAATGTAGGGTATATCCAGGGTGTGGCAGCGTTCATAGTATATTTATAAAATCACTCCATAAGCGAACATTTTTTTATTTATTCCTGTTTATAGAACTTTGGTAAACTTTATTTTTATATGGACCAGTCTAGTAACTTTGGACTTCGGCCCGTCACGATTCGTCTTTAGCTGTTAAAATCCATGCCCCAGCCGGGACTCGAACCTGGGACCTTCGAGCCGATGGCCTACCGCCGCAGACCGCTCGGCGACCCGGCTGGCTTATTCCTGTTATGTCAAATAGTTAACAGGAATACCAATGTTTGAATATGGTCCCTGTCAAATGACGGCCCCCACTGCACCACAGTTTCTTCTAAGCAGCGTTGGAAACTTTATTACTCGTCGTAACATGTCGCCAGGAATATTGGTGACGTAGTCAGTCGTGCATTGTTACATTACATCATTGTACTACGCACGACAGATTGCGCTATGAAGGCTGCTGCCTCCTGTGTAAACCCTTATGTAGATATCTTGAAAACTACAATATACACGGTATAAATTGTGATGTTTGTATTTTCCGAGTACTTAATATATTGTGCGAGTAAGTATTTTCGTATAAATCCTGGAAACTATCCTTTGATTCTGTATTGTGTTAGAAAAATAAATATTTAAAGTATCATAATTTATTAATCAGTATTCTTATAACTGTGCATTTGATTTTCCATAGGGACAGCGGAGCGCGTATGTCTAATAACAGGTAGTGTAGAAGCTATAATGAATGTTTTAGTGTTTATAATGGAGAAGATAAAAGAGAAACCGGACCCAAATGCCAAACCAGCAATAGATTTCGACAGTAAAACAGCTGCTGAGCGTGAAAAACAGGTTGGTAAGAGCATTCTCATTTGTGTTTTCCTACTACTAAATTTTGTTTTAGAGTTGTTGTTTTTATTATTATTATTATTATTATTATTATGAGAACGAAGAAGGGTGCCCACGAACACGTTACGTAAAGTTTGAAAATGGTTCTCAAAGAACTTTCTTTCAAAAGCAGAAAACTGATAAGCCTGCACCCCTTAAGTAACGTCACTTAAATTGAAAAATGATGTACACGTTGGAAAGAACAGACGGTACTAAATGTGAAAATTCAGTAGGGAAAATTGGCAAGAAGCCAAAGATCTGTGCTATTATTTACTATGTCAGTAAAGAGCCTAGTTGAGTGACTTGATCTCTGACTTCCCGTGCAGAAGCCACTGTTTAATTACCTTTGAAGGAGTACATTTTTGAATATTTCTATTATTCGCTTTGTGGAGATTTAACTGCTTTTAGAACAATGTGCAACGAAGTATTTTCTGATGAGAATTTCGAAATAGAATAAAAGCTGTTACCGCCAAAATCTATAGAAATGCATCTTAGATCATTACAAATCTCAAATAGCAGATTCAGTAGTAAACTGTAGAAATGTTAGTTATGCAGGGTGTTCACAAAAGTTTGCTTTCCCTAATTACCAGAAACATGTTTTATACTGACATACTATTTTAGGTAGAAATATGCGTTTTTCGTCGTGCTACGGCTAAATTCTCCCAAGATTCTGTGATGCTGTCATTAAACCTCCATGTGAGCACCTTTCGTGGCTGTGAGCACGTCTGGAATATTCATTTCCCAAGTTTTGGGTTTTGGTCAATATGTATGATACAATATTAATGTTACAATATTTTGAATTTAAATTTATTTTAAGGCCTTTAGGCAACTATGGTGTAGGCCGTATGGATGAATTGGTGGAATGAAGAAAGTGGAAGGAAACGGGAGCACCCCGAGAAAACCCACGCACACGATGTTTGTCCACCACAAAGCCCTCATAGCATGAGCAGGAATCGATCCGATGACCCCTAGCACCCGAGGTGAGCGCTCTACCAACTGAGCCACCGTGGCCCTTAATGTCACAATATCTTTCACTGTCCTGTCCTATCCAGTGCTCTGGTAAGCGTGCATCAAAGCTACCGGACATCCAATTTTCATGGGACGAGACATGGATGCATTACCATACGCTGGAAATCAAGCGTGGATTGGAGTAGATTTATTTCCATCCTTTAAAAAAAAATGAAGTTAATGGCTACGGTATTTTGGGACATTTACGGTATTGTGGATTTCCTGGAAAACATTCAGAATGTCAATGCAACCTGCTATAGCGACCTCCTCAAGTACTCCCTTAAGAGCACTGAGAAGAGGAGACCAGACTTCTGAACAGTGGTGTATGCCTTCTCCAAGACAAGACTGGGCCCCATTCAGCTAAGGTCACCATGGAAACATTGACGGAATTGGGACGTTGTACCACACCCTCAATACAGCACTGATGTGTATGTTCCCATGTGGCTACCACCTGTGTGGTCCATGAAAGGAAATTTTGGGGGCAAAGAAGTTCATATCAAACAGTTTTCCTGAAATGTTATAAACAACAGAATAGAGAATCCTACAAAACTGAGATCCGCAAGCTTCAGGAACGCTGTACAAAATGAAGTGACCACCACGGAGAGTACTTCGAAACATAACTGCCTAGTAACTTCATTGTACGTTACACTATACCAAACGTTAACCTGTGGGAGCAAAAAGGTTTAATTCTTGCTGCCGGTCTTACTGACAATTTTTCCAGATTTCACAGCGCGGATGCTGGTATGGCACGCAGACGAAGGTCTTTGCCGCCAGCCTCTCCCTTCCTGCCTCCGAAGGAGTGCTTGCCAAGGTACGTCATCCTCAAACGTTAATGTACTTAGCCGCAGCTTAGCTCATAAATCTGTGTAAACTTATACATATATAATCCCAACATATACTGTGAGGCGTCAAGTTGGTTGAGGTTATTAGCAAGTACAGTGTGGATCCTCAAATTCATACCGTTTAGCCAGTTTTTACCAAGTTTTCCTCGATTGTATAAAGATCGTAGACCGTGTACAGTCCCAACATTTTAACGTAGAGGACATATTTCAAGGGATACCTAGCAAATACTTGTGGCCTCGCACCAACGGGCGGCGGCATGACCTAGTATAATGTAAAGATTTTAAAATTAAGCTTATGGACCCTGCTTGTATGGGCTTGTGCTTTCGGTGGCAGGCTTTGGATCAGCATCTGTTGCTGACTGTTCTGACGTGTTCTTGCAGGGTTTCTCTCGCTTTCACGGGCAGAATACCGCTCTAATATCTAGACTAGGGGTTCCGCGAAAATCAGTATGTACTTAAAACATACGAACTGTTGCTTGGGTCACCTGCTGTACAATACTAGTTTATATTTTGCTCAAGGCTAGATTAAAACGTTATGGGCCAGGCACCCAAGTGCCCCCAAAGTTTTGTTAAATGTTTCTGGGGTTCCCCGTGACGAAAAAGGTTGGGAACCCACTGATCTAGACAAAGGTCCTGGCCTCTACTTCCGTTCATACACCCACCAAATGCTACTGTGCCAGACCTTTTAACATGTAGACGTAACTAGAAACACGGCATAACTGCCCTTATTAATTTTTGAGAGAGAGCTTGATTCCCATCTTGTCAGTTCAACCGATTTCCAGTCACAACTATGCATTGATTACACAAAAGTAATCTTCAAACTGCAATTACAGAAAAAAAAAAAAAGTAAAAATAGGATTATTCCAGAGAAATGATATGACGCCTACGGAGATCGAACCCTAGTCGACTGTGTGGGTAATCAGTGCTCTAGTTATTGAATTCGCTTCTTGCTGGTAGAGTATTCGGGACTTTTCTAGTGTGTTGTTATCATCAGTTTTCCAGTTGATCCCATTTCTCTTCATAAGGTCGCTGGTTGACGTGGCTATGATTTTACAGCTAGATCTCATCCCTTACACCAGCAGAATCCCAGTCTACAGTTAAATAGAGTTTGAAATACGTTTCAGAGTGGCTTTGATTACAAAAGTATGTGACTATTTTACTACAAAGCTTATTTTCGGGTTCTATTCCCGGTGGGGACACTAGTGGTTCGGAGCCCACGTTAAACTGTAGGTCCCGTCCTTAGTAGCTTACCAGCTCGTTCAGGACGTTAGTAACAATTCAATCAAAGCTTATTTTACTTTATATTACTCACCATGCGTTGAATACTCAGATCTGTGTTTATTGGATTTGATTGAGCTCTTGTTTCGAGCAAGTTCTTTAGCTCAAAGAACTGATGCTGTGACATAAAAACATTTCAAAACAATGGCATCTGGAACATGCCCTGATATATTGATAGTAGATTACTGCTTATATGTTAAAAGATTTTTATTTTCACCATGCACATTCGAACTGAAACATTTTAATAAACTTTTAGTGTTATATCAAAATCGTCTAGAAACTGATATATATATATATATATAAACAAGCAGAAAAGAAGTAAAATCATATTAGTGGTACCATCAAGTATATGTGTCTTCTCACATATGTAGTACAGACATTTCTTCAATTTAAGCTGTCATATTGGATACAGTTCACTTCTGAGATTTAAGTTCAAAGTGTTGGTTAAAGTATACAGCTTTAAAGCTACGCTATATCCAGCGGACTAAAATGCAAATTTTTCTTTATGGAAATTTATTTCCCGCAGTAGAAAACATCTCAAGCTTTAACGCTCCTAATGATTTTTAAGGTATAAATTTGATGAAAGTGCTGGATTGTTTTAATGGCGATTTCAGCTATTGAGTATGTGCTACTTATACTGCGGTTTATTCTCTCTCTAGTTCATATACAGTATTGATAACTTGTGTGTTTTTGGTGTGTGTGTGTGTGTACGTAATATGTATGGTGGTGTTGTTTTTAGTTTTGGACCCTTGTCATTCTGTACATATTCATTTGTGGCTCATTATTTTAGGTGAAAATTCTAGTTCCAAATAGCACCGCTGGAATGATTATAGGAAAGGGTGGTAATTATATTAAACAAATTAAAGAAGAAAGTGGTGCGTATGTTCAAATTTCCCAAAAAGCGAAGGACCAAACACTCCAGGAGAGATGTATAACTGTGATAGGTGAGTACGGATCAAATCAGTATCCGTATAGCAGGAAGTAACCAATGATAAGGTAGAAGTATTATTTTATTTGGTTTTGCATATGCATCCTATGAATATTTTTCTATTTTAGCATAGTCATATACAAATAGAAGTAACTGACAGCTTTTGTAAATATTTTACTGAGTGATTTTATGAATAATTGTGTTCAAAATGTAGTGGCTTTTTTTTTTCTGTTGTGTTATTAATGTTTTTGTGGAAGTTGAACAACTACAGGCTGCCGAAAGCATGAAAAAGTGAACTTCAGAGCTTCATATTTCTAACACCATGAACATTAGAATCTGATGTGGCATGGTGCCGTCAAAGAATTTAAACCTGCTCTATTTAAAAATGCATATTCTAAAATTGTGCGATGGGTGCGCAAGGGATTCCCCAAAGGAAGTAAGTGATTCCCGGGATTTATCTGAAGTCTACTTAGGTCGAAATGAGCATGAATTAAACTACTTTCCGTGTGAGTAAATATAACATACGTCATTACCAGAATTCAACCAGGCAACGATATGCAGTCTCTTTGATAACAAATAAACAAAACGTTCGGTGAAAGTATACAATTTGTACTCCTGATTGCTTTGCAACCACACATTTCGTAGAAAATCGTTTGGCGTATGGAACTGCAGGATGTACTGACTGGGAGCAAACGAATTATTGTTTCCTGATAGAAAGCCATCCCATTCATGCTCATTTCGACTCATTTACTTCAGAGAATTTCAATGAATTCCTTGAGAACGCATTGTGGAATTTTGAAATCTGCATTTTTGGATAGGCAGGTTTAAAATCTTCGGCGGTACCATGCCACATCAGCTCTACTGATCGTGGTGTTAAAAATATGTAGTTCTAAAGTTTATTTTCCCACGCTTTCGGCAGCCTGTAGCTCCGAAACTTGGCCGAATTTCTACCTAGTTGACTGGAACTTTTTTTTTTTACTACTACTACTATTGTACCGCGAAGTTTGTTGATGTAGTTTTAAAACACGCTGTAGGTTATATTCTTATGTACATATAAAACATTTATTTTGTAACACCATGGAAAACGCTAAATAATAAAATAATTTCATTGTAGGGCTTTAAATAAATTAATAACGTTTGTGCCAAGTAAGTACTTTCCATTTTAAATAGTTAAAGCTTAATATGAGTCGTTATTATAGTATTAAATAAATTCTCATAGTAGTGAAGTTGTTCAGTTATTGGATTTTGCTTGACACTGACTTTCTAGTTGTTGAGCTTTTGGTGACAGCAGCCTTTTATTTTGAATTTATTTTAAGGCCTTTAGGCAACTATGGCTCAGGCCGTATGGATGATGATGGGATGAATTGGTGAAATGAAGAAAGTGGGAGAAAACGGGAGCACCCCGAGAAAACCCACGCACACGATGTTTGTTCACCACAAAGCCCACATGGCATAAGCAGGGATCGATCTGACGACCCCTAGCACCAGAAGTGAGCGCTGTACCAACTGAGCCACTGTGGCCCCGAACTCCTTTGATCTTTCATATCGTACAAGATAACTCACTCTCTCTTGGCTTAACAAGTATTATCCTAGATTCTAGTTTAACCATTTATAAGCGTGTTCTTTTTATAATTCGAATGCTGAACTTGGTGGATTAACCAAAATGTTCCGTGCTATGATCGATTCCATCTTTCAAGGCTCAGCGTGTGGTCGCCTTTTGTGGCAAGCTAGGCTGGTTTTAAGTTCAACGTTTCTGAGAGCTTAAAAGAGATCATTATCTTGAATACAGGAAAAAGAAGGTTCAGGTTTCCATACTAGACCTAGTATTCCTAGAAAAGTTAAGATTATTTATATTTCTGCAGTAGTGGTATTTTTAGTAACGCATTTATTACAACTTACTTTACTTGGCCACTAGTCTAAATTTTCTCGTGTCGTGTGCAACATACGTGTTGCGTTGTCAGAATGTTTTACACGTTGAATCCAATATAATACGTCTAAACTACGTACTTAACAGATTAAAATGGTATAGAAGAGCATGGCTTTTATATATTGATCCGTAAACAGTTAATACACGGAAACCTATCGGTCTGAGCCGGTGATGCCCTAGATTTCAATAGGTGGTAACTATTGCACTTTTTCGTCTACATGTAACGGTACAATTTGATTATAAAAACAATATGTCGCTGTATATGCAAAATAAAGTTCCGTAGCTGAAAGGAAAGAATATTTTTTTTTCCTAAGCAGATAACGGATTCCCGCTGAATAGTTTCTACACCTTTAATAGTTCATTGGTGTATGCAACGATGAAAATAATTCATGAGTAAGAATGTGTTACAAGTTCAATATCGCCATGCTACTGAGAAGACTTAGAACACCACCCGTAAACCAAATGGGAGGCTGCGGCCCACAAAGCTAATGCAACTTAACGTCAGCGAATGATTGTACACCCCTTGGTTAACTTAAAATATTTTAATTATAATCGGATGCTTCTCATTAGGTTTTTGTGTGTGTTTCATGTAGTTCAACATCCAAACTAGTACACTTTCGTTATATATTTTTGTTTGACGTGGCCAATCCACTGGAAGGGTTTTCCAATACATTATGATAGCTGTTACCAGGTGCTTATAGCAGTAAATAGAAATTTTTGAACATTGTGTCAGAACATATGTTGTTGTGTTTATAATAATTTATAAATTTAGACCGACCACTTTGTCTGAAACGTACCGGTAAACATGTACTTCAGCTCTTGAATTATTCCCCTAAGAATTGTTTGCAATTTCCGTTTCATCATTGCTTTTGTTTTTGTTCGAGCGAACGTGAAATTGGGTAAAAACTACTCCTATTATGTTCAGAGATACGCAAAGCAATTGATCACTGTAGTAACATGGAATCGATATTAGATCTCCTGTTTTTCTAGCGAGAGCAGTGACATGACCGATTTCTGTGCACATTACGTCATTTGGCATCAGGAGAAATCAGCTGATTCGGGTGAAATTTGAATAATATACCTAGAAATCGTTCCAGATTGTTCATTCCCCTTCTCATTTAAGCTATGAATTTTTCTGTATGTATGTCAACTGTTTTTAAACAAGGTCTTTGTGTAAATAGAATTTAGCATCCACAATAATTATTTAAAAAAAAAAAATAGTTTATAGTTCCTGATATTGTAAAATATGTCATCTTGGCTTTATTGTTATTTCAGGTGATATGGAATACAACAGGACTGCATGTTTAATGATCTTAGCAAAAATAGTTGAGGATCCTCAAAGTGGTAGCTGTTTGAATGTCAGCTATGCCGATGTAACGGGTCCAGTAGCCAATTTCAATCCCACTGGTTCTCCTTACGCAAGCACAGGTGGTAACCAGCAAAATGCAATTCAAAACAGCGCTGCTTATAGTTCGACAGGTAGCTTGAATACTGCCATTTCCCCAGGTAGGTAGGCGCTTGCTATATTTGTAATTTGCTTGTTTAGTGTTCGAGCTAAAGACAGTAATGCATAGAATCTTAGCAGCTCTGTAGAATAGTAGTAGTTGTGACCGTAAATAGAAATGTAATGTAATGAATTGAAGCAAACAACCCCAGTATAGTGTATACTTGCTACTTAATGCAAACGTTTCGTATACGACAGTCAGCGTAGCAGATTTTTAGTGAATTGTTATTAAGAGTAAATGGAAAATCTGAAGAAAAAAAAATGGTCCTTTAGGGAACATACTCTTCCGACAAACTGAAAGTACTTATAATAGCATGAAAGTGTGCTGATATGAAAAACTGATCCACCTGTAATGTGAATGGAGATCATCAGAATTACGTCATATCTCAACGTCTGTTCGGGGACAGGTCAAACCTTTTCGGTGCAAATTTTGACAATTTAATTCTTCTACATCAGACTGTCCGTCTGTCGACAACTTTCAGTTCAGGAACTACTAGGGCTAGGGTGGTGGTTGAGGTGTCGTTGGCAAGGTCTCGGAGAGATGAGTTCAAGCCTGTATCATACATCCATCTCGCAGGTGGCGGGAGCCCGAGTTTCGTGGGGAGGATTTTCAACTTAGGAACTACTGGGGGCAAGGAAGGTGTCGTTGTCAAGGTCTCGGGAGAGATGAGTTCAAACCCGTATCATTTTATCCAAAGCAGTTGGGCGGGTCCCGAGTTCCGAATGTGGGGTGGGCGACTTTGAACTCAGGAACTACTATGGCTATGAAGGTGTCACTGGAAGTGTCTTGGCGAGACTGGTTCAAACCCTTATTGATAATCCAGAAACATGTTATTAATTTTTTTAAATACTAACCGGCAAGGTTAATTTAAGCGTAAGCGTTT
>JAGDQP010006616.1:1197-22876 GCA_022664845.1 Lepisma saccharinum | reverse complement strand
TGTTTTGTGTTTTTGTGGGTATGGGTGGTTTATATGTGATCAAACTGTCTCCAGGGTCCCGATGCTCTTTTTTTGTGGGGGGGGGGGTGCTCTTAGAAAAAGAGATGGTTTGTTCTCTGATTTCGATGTGCACGGAATTTTATTTTCAACTAGATTGACAATACTAACTGGTTTTTGAGGGGGACAAATCGTTGTTACTGTGTGAAGGAGAGAAATTTTAAGCTTTGTTGTTAGGTATGAAAATTCACCGTCATTAACATGAACACTAGTGTAACTTTCAATTGTATTAAAAATTTTATTCTGACACAGCTAAATTGTTTAAGTAGTGTACTGTTTCAGTGCCTTGAATGGATATTGTGTGTGTCATCCATTATAATTATAGGTGTGAGGTTTGGTTAACATTTTATTATTATTAGTATGGGCAAGTTTAAAGGATGTATGTAGATTTCTAGTGCTGCCAGTATGATACATGTACCCCAGACATTTTGCACTTTTTTTTCAACCTTTAATTGATAAATGTATGCCCAAAATTTCCCCTAATCTTCCATTTGCCCCTTGTAATTGCTAATCGTGCAGGAGGATCTGAGATGATTTGGGGATTTAAATATCGTGATATTCGGGAAGTCGTCTAATTATTCTGAATTGTCGAGCTACCGTTACTTCTGTATGTTATTGATAAAGATGCTATCTTATTCACTGAGAGATGAACCGAAGTATTTCCCAGCTTGGATTCCTTTCGTAGGTTTACTGACAGTGAGATTAAACTGCTTGTTGTAACTGGGACATTCTTGGTCAGTTCGATTAAGTCTTCCAGGTCTGGGATTCAGTGTGTGTGATGGGTCAACATTGTCTGGAAGGCTTTTATGCAAAATGCGTTCCCCCGAGAATTAACTCCATGGTTATAGCCTATGGAAGAAGGTGGTGTGGACCAGACCATGAGCAATGGGCCTCGAAGACAGTTTGAAGGCTCAATTACATTGCGAGTACTTATCACACTCAAGTGATGTTTACGCATCCAACAGACTTCCACCCAAGGAACACACGCATTGTATCAAAAGACCCACAGTTTATTTGTTTACATCAGCAGAAAAAAGAATCCAAAATATGACTTTAAAATTCTAACACATCCAAAGGTGCTTATTTGGTGTGCGTGAGGTTGCACATTTAATGCATCCAATAAGGTGGTAATATTTTATTTTTTTTCTCTAGTAACCCTTCAAAAAGTCTCTCACAAAACGTGTTACATGTGACTGAAAGTACAAAAAAAATGTAAGTTACCGAACAAAGGTGGATTTATGAAATCGAATAGCACAAAAGGGACACGTGATATCCCAGTCATTTTGCGTACATTACATAAGCAGACTCCCACCTAATGTGTGGTAAAATACCCTCGTGTTATTACAAGGCGCTAATGCACAGTAAATGTTTGAAATATATATATATATATATATTATGAGCGTATTTTGAACAACCACGAAATTACAACTTGATTAGCAGACATTAATGTTTCAGATGTCTGTCACTTGTGTTTTTGGCAGAAGTTACGCTAGGCTGCAGCTGCTGAAAATGTGTTAGCCTGCAAGTTGTATTGCCTGTCAGACACAGTTGTAGGAACCGATAGTCCAGAGGGAATCCAGCACTCGTCAGGAAACCGTGGCCAATAAAATAATGTTGGTCCTTCAGATTCCAGAAAGTTCACCAGTATGTCACCTGCTTCACAGTATTGGGTAACATCAGAAGTACCACTGCTGGTCATAAACAGCAATGACATAGCAACAGGTTGTATGCTGCCAGATCCAAAATCACACATTGTCTACACGCATAAACTCGTAACTGTATCCAGATAGCCTACTTATCTTTAGTTCTTTTGTGTCCAATCGAGAAAAGTAATGATGGACGAAATGTCAATG
The DNA here is from genome assembly GCA_022664845.1 of Lepisma saccharinum. Lineage (NCBI taxonomy): Eukaryota > Metazoa > Arthropoda > Insecta > Zygentoma > Lepismatidae > Lepisma > Lepisma saccharinum. Next base: position 20,966 of record JAGDQP010006616.1, on the reverse strand, counting down.
CTGCTCCTACAAATTCAAACCTAGAGAGTTCTAACTTTCAGGGAAGAAAGTTCATAACCAATTCAAAAGTTCGGTCAATGCCGATTTTTTATTTTCGTTTTTCTTCATTGTTGAAATCGCTTGATTGTTGTTGTGAATATCAAAACCTATAACAATGAAGCTCTTTCAATAATGAACAAAAAGGGAAAGTAAAAGTCGGCATTGATCCAGCTCTTCAATTGGTGATGAACGTTCTTCCCTGAAAGTTTGAACTCTCTAGGCTTGAATTTGCAGGAGCAGCATCGAAATTTTGTGCAACGATAAAAAAATACATTAGACATATACGGAGTGCTTCCGACTTTTGTTGGAGATCGTTACTTTACATTAACCTTAAGTCATATTTTGAATTCTTTTTTTCTGCTGATGTAAACAAGCTGTGGGACTTTTGATACAGTGCGTATGTTCCATGGGTGGTGGTTTGTTGGATGTGTGAACATCCCTTGGCTGTGATAAATAGTCCCACTGTAATTGAGTCTGGAAATTGGCTTCGAGGTACATTACTCAGGAGTGGGTCACATTTTCTGGCCCATACCACTTTCTTCCAGGGGCTATAAATCTATCTAGAGCTATTTCTCGGGGGAACGTAATATTTTGTATTAAAGCCTTCCAGATATGGTTGACCCACCATACCAAATCCCAGACTACGACCTAGAAATTTTCCCGATGTTAATCAAACTAACATTGGTTATTATTATTTACTAAATTACTTACACAATACACATCGATCATTTGTTCTGAACTATGGATCGTCTCCGTGAGAACACTGGCCATGCTTTGTTCCTCTGCTCCATATTCGTTTTCAGTATTCTGCAAAACTAGATCATCATAGAGATAGCTTATTAAATAAGGAATGGGAAATAGCCATGGAAGCTTTCTCTGAAACACTAAGAACGCAGACGTGACAGTGTTAAATGAATACTTTTTAAAGTGTACTTTCTTGTTGGCGTGAGGACAAACTCCTAAGTATGTCAGTATACTACAGATCTCTATAGTTTCAACACTACATCAAGTCTGTTCTTCGGGAGAAGGAACGTCAAAATATTTAAATAAATGTCAGCATTGCGAAGCCACCGAAGATCTTGTAGTAGCTAGAACATTATTGTCAAGCGAATTGTGAATCGGCCGTAAAAAACGCTAAGAACTTGATTTTAAAAAGGAGCACATTTAAACGGAAGAGAATTCTTCGTCGAAAGAAAATATTTGCTTTACGAGAATGATGAACTCGTTCAAAATTCAACCAGTCGTTTGGCAGTAGAGCCAAATACCATTGTTAACGTTAAATCAGATATTCAGTCAGGGTTTGATTCTTTGAGGCGATATGTCAATATCTGTGTTGTTGTTTTTGATATTTCCAAAGTAAAATAATAATAAAAAAATCTTATATTTTTAAACTATGATAGAGTAGGGTCTGTTTATTTGTAGGTGAGGAGTGTAATATTGGAGGCTACGAATTTTGCGATGAGTTGCAAGGGCTATATGCACTACTTCCATCAGATTCAAAAGATATGAGGCAGATGCTAAAATTTATTTGAATGAAAATTTCATTAAGTGTATCCTAATGCGTTTGCCGTCCTGAGGATTGTGATAACTGCAGCTTCTGAAAGAACATACAAAAATTTTTCTTAAGCTAAAATTAATCGACACATTTTAGAACTCTACAGTAGAGCACAGCGGCTTTTTATCAGTTTTATCCACAGAGAGGGAAATAGCTTCATCCGTAAAGTATGCAAACAATCTGGATTCATTCAGTTCAGAGAAGGGCATTTATTATGTATTTATCAATCTTCAGATACAACGGTAGCTTGGCCATTTTACCCTGGATATATTTAACAACGATAACAAGGGAGGAATCCGCCATGGCCTCATTCAAGGTACCATTCTAGCATTTGTCTAGCGTGACCAAGGGAAACAGAAGAAAAAAAGTCAGAATGGCTGGTACCGGGAATCAAATTCGGATCCTCCCGATTGGAAGACAAGTACTCTTCCGACTGCTCTACATCGTCGCAGAGATGATGACCTCAATATATGAAGTGGGAAGTGCACAACCAGTCAACAACAACTCGCGCTTTCACTGGCTACTTCGCATTGGCTATTAAAAGTGTGTTCCGACCCATGATCACGCTACGACTCTACCCTCGCAGCTACCGAACTCAGAACTAGACAATACATGCACATCTGTGAAATTGGTCATATCAGATACAGATTTGTACTGTTCTCTTCAGTTAATGATTTTCACTCATTAACGCCGTAACAACCTTTTTGTACTATACACTCTTCAGGATGTTGTTATCCGGTTTAACGACTGAACGGTTTCAAGCTTGGAATCCATGTTCTATTTCTGCTGGAAGAGTTTACTTTTAGACCCTGATGGTGAGCAACGAAATGGCAGGAGTCCTCAAAAACTTGAGGGCATCCGGTCCTGAGTTTACACTCTATATATATATATATAACTTGTTGGAAATTATATTTTAGGCATAGTTGAAAATATCTTACGCTATAGTAAACTATAGATATATATTTGCTGTGGAAGGGTATTCTTGTGGATGTGTTACGAAGACAAATTTAAAGCCTCTTGCATTTTGTGTTGGTTTGTTTGTGAGAGAGGGCGGGGGGACGGGGGAGAAAATATTTCCGTAATGTGAAGACGGTCTCATTGAATAATCTTTCCCGGGGTTTCACGATTAGTTTCATTGTCACTGGCTGATTACTTCAGACCTGAAATAAATAATTAAGATTAAACAACATATTTTAGTCTAAAGGACAAATCAGTGTTAACTAATCAAGAAGGAAGTAAAAGAAAAAACAGCTTTACATAAAATGCAATCTACTCAGCAGTGGCGTTGGTAAGGGAGGGAATATGGGGGTATATATTCCCCCTTGACTCCAAAAATCCTATTATATATAAAAAAAAAAACATAGAGTTTTCTGTACAAACGGGAAAACAAAATAGAACATTCAGGTGTGATCTCAAATTAAAATCGAAGTTGAAGCTGAAAATGTGGTTTCGGACGAGAACTAGTGTGGATAAAAATAACACTTAGGTTTGAAGAAAAGCGCTTTGATTAAAAAAAAAAAAATGTTTTTTTTTTTTGTGGCCGGTACAAGCGTTTTCTGTTAATTATTTTTATTTTAGGATTACGAAAACTCCTTCGCAATACGAGAAATAGTACCCAGTGATACTTTTACATAGATTTGAATGTCAGTATAATTATTTGTATTGTCTTTATCTTTACCGTTTTAATTCATAATAACAGTGGATTTTTTTTTCTTGCAGTGAATAATATGGGCGGAGTGATGGGACCAGCTAGCATAGCTCTGAATAGTCATGCTAGCCTCAATATTAGTTTAAACCTCAACGCACCAACGGCAACCAACAACCCTTCAATAACAGCCCAACTTCTGGAGCATATCAAGGTGACATTGCGAGCCAGCGGCTACTCTGAACAGGCTACAAATGAAATCACGGCTGCCATGAGCACGCTAGCTACGTATGGAATCCTTGGAATGGGACTGGGCCTAACAGGAACAGGAGGGCTCGGATCCGGTCCTCCTGTTGGAAATATGAATAGTGTTCAAGCATCACCTAATATGGCACAGCAAGTAAATAATAGTTTTAGGAGCGGGGGTAGCCTTAGTGTGTCTCCCATGGATTCAGCACCCTCACATCAAACACCAAACGGTGTGGGCAACAATGGGGTGTTTGGTCCAATAGGAACAGTTTCTGGTTCGGGACTCGGTTCAGGACTTGGAAATACGTCCCCGACTCAAAGATCAGTCGATAGGTATGGAGGTTTGCAGAATGAAGGGCCTGGATTTGATCCCTTTAGGCATCAACCTAGTCCCACAAATTTAGGCTCTCCCATTGCTCCAGCCCCGTTACCTTTAAATAATAATTCTTTTGGTCTTGGAACCCAGCAGGCTATGGGTGGATTGTGTAAAAGTCCTACGCCATCGTCGGATAAAACAGGCGATATGAAGAAGGTTGATGTGGAGGTAGGAGAAAATATTGTTGGTGCTATTCTTGGGCCAGGAGGCAAATCACTTGTAGAAATTCAGCATCTTAGCGGAGCGAATATTCAAATATCGAAGAAAGGGACTTTTGCTCCTGGCACGCGTAACCGAATTGTTTCGATTTCCGGAACACCGAATGCTATTAGTACCGCTCAGTATCTGATTGAGCAACGTATTAGTGAGGAAGAGGCCAAACGAGCACGACACAGTGTTCTAGCGGTCTTGCAGTAAAAAAGATAAAAAATACCTTATGTGCATTTACTTCATCTCAATCTATCTTCAATTTTTATGTTCGTCATTAGCATTGCTACTTCCAGCACATACTCATTAAAAGAAAAGAAATATACAAAGTCATGTTTTCCAGTTCATGATATACAAAATGATGTAGCAGCGTCATGACATAGTTAACCATGCATGAATTTGTCACAAAAAAAAAAACGACCCATTGTAAATATGATTGACGACTTGTACCGTTCTGTCATCACTCTTTGTTATTTTGTCACTTGAGAGGGGGAAAGTGGATTTAATTCTATGTGCATAATTCATTACTAAATGGTCACCTACATGCTTCACAGTGACTCTTTGTAATATTTTTCTTCTTTACCATGTATCGTCATCAGTGTATTTGCAGATATATTTACATAATGTATAAAAATACTTCTTAAATCTCATGTAACATAACATTTTCGTTTCCTTCAAGCAGAAGGAACATTTTTTATCATATTCCATAACTGTATGTGTGTGAATGCCCTTACATTCAGTTGCCTTGTATCCATCATTACTTGTTCTGTGATATACGGTCTGCTGGTATGACAACATATGAATTTATCCTATTCATAAAGATATATATATATATATACACTTCACTCGTTGTTTGTTGTGTTTGTGCTGTGTGGAAAGTTTGATGGTCTGTATTATAAGAAAACTAGTCTTTCAAAACACTGAATGGAATATATATAGAAAAATGAAATATTTAGATAAATCTATCTATATATATATATATATATTAAAAAAAAAAGAAAAGGTAGTTTTCGTATGAGGGGGTGAGTTCAATTTGGTGAAAAATCCAGGTACTAAAGGTGAGCATAATTGCCAGAAACTTGCTTTGCATGCTTCTGGAGCTGTTGTTCACTCTCATGGATATAGGGTTCCTCATAACATATTTCATTGGTGGCATGTGATATTCTTATTATCTAATGGTTTCTACTGTGTTTATGAAAGTTACCAGTGCACTTACTGTGCTGCCATATAAATAACGAAGTGACATAATCTCCCAGGGAATTGCACTAAACGGGACTGAGGAAGGAGTGGAATTCTTTTACTTGCGGTGAGGGGGTTATTTAAAGAAATTTAGAAAGTATAATTGTTCCTAGCTAAAAAAAAAATTCACTCTTTTTTTTTTTGAGTATTTGGACAAAAGCCAAAATAATAAAATGCATAATGTTCTTGTGATTGTTTTTTTTTTTTTTTTTTAAATCAATTTATCTGTAACTAAACATCGGAAAGTCCATTGTTAATGTTGTGTGATTGTTGTTCTGTAGTTTTGAAACTACATCAAAACAAAACAATCGATTCTTCTTTCCTTAATCTTACAAAATCTTGCTAATGTTTATAGTGAATTTCTGTAAGTTTGTACAGTATATATAAATATATATATATATTTACGAGTAAATTGCTTGTTGGCCAAGCAGTTGTATGAAGATCGGATCGCTCAAAAGGTATATATTTTTTTTTTTCTGTGACATGGCATTGCGTTGCTACTGTTGTCCATCAAAATGGACACTATGCATTTGTGTGTATATGTCACGTTTCCCGACTCAAATTGAGTTAAAATGATTCATGATAGGACACATTACGGCTGTCCCCTGTGTTCACACACACGAAAAAAAGAAACGCGTAATATAAATAACAAAGTGTAAAAAGATTGTTGTTGAGTTGATGCTCCACACAGACAAAGATTCTAAGTTTTTCTCTGCCATGAACTTGGAAAGACTGCTTTCTTGTTTCCTTATTTTTTAAAAAGAAATGGCAGCCTTGTAAATGTTTTTTTTTTTAATCTTGCGAATGAATCTGTTGTTGATATTTCTAAAGTAAGATATTTGTATATTTATGCTGTTATTACAGCAACTGTTCCTGTCACGGTAACATATTTTTCCCCCCTATGTAAAGAGAATTTGAGCGAAAAAGAAAAAATAAAAAAAAAAATTGCTTGTGTAATTAATCTTTTATCAGTTGTTCCAAGCATCACATTCAGATGAAAGGTTTTGTTTCATTCCTGTATATTAGACTTGAAAAATGTTTTTCAAATTATTTTTTTATCATTTTTTCACAGGGTTATTATTGTTTTTTTTTTTTTTACAAGTTTGTCTGCTCTTCCCTGTAAGTGGTATAGTTTTTTTCAACCCAGTAAGATGTTAACTCTCCAGTGTTTTTATTGAAAAAGATAATCCTAACTGCTCCCTTCGTGTTTTCCAAGTATGTAGTAGTTAACAGTTCAATGTTAATATAGTTCCTTTTGCACAATCTGACGAGAAAACATTCAGCGGAAGGACAGACAGGCCTGGCCTAATGCTTTACTAGTGTTGGTTATTACAGCAGCATGTGTACCATCGTGATTCATTCTCAATAAATCCATGGCATAGCATGTAGTTTATATTTTTTACCCCCTTTCTTGAAGAGATCTTATAGATGAGACTATCCTATTCCTTATTTATGACCCCATTATGTTCATGAGATGAACAAATTTTTGTCATAGCAAATAGCCGTTTTGAATCGCTGAAAAGAAGCCGATGCCAGGTGACAGAAGCCGATTTTGATGAAAATTCGTATGTACAGTGCCTAGGTAAACCTTCACAGCCAACATTATAGGTACTACCATTAACAGTTAATGACAAGGGAACCCGAGAAAGATGAAACGTAGAGAGCACGTAAATCGAATACAGAGTACGGAAAACGCTTTTTCTTTTATAAACTGTTTATTGAAAACAAAATGGCTATTAATGTGTACTCGACAGGAGGTGATACATCCTGGATGGTATGATGACAGAGACCGCCATCTTGAAAGGGGTCATCTTGACTGTTTTAAAATTTGTAAATAGTAAGTGGGTCATGTGATGTATCAGTCTGTGCTGGAATGTTCCAAGAAACCCAGTGACGAAATCAATTTTGGCATAACTCCATTCCTGTACGACAAAATGGCACGTGAAATTGACCTGGAGAATGTCGCTTTCACCTAGCATTACGCCTTCTTGAAACTGGGTCTTCATCTTCCGTTACTGTACTTAAAAATTGATAGTGCACTTCATGTTGCGACTATGAACATCATATTTTCCAACATAACGATACCTCTTCTGTATCCGTTTGGGTTTCCGTTCCTTCAACTATTTCAACCAAAAAAAAAAAAAAAAAGTTTTGCAAAGTTGAAATGGAGGCAACTTCAGTTTTTTTTTCTGTACATCAAGCCTCTGTAGGTACAGATACAATTGATATTAAAGAGTGAAAAGTATGTGACTAGACCGGAGATCGAACCCGGGACCTTTGGATTACTGTCCCAATCACACAGCTTCCACTCTTGGTGTCGATGTTCTCTCTCGAAACCACCTGGAGAGTACCACAACTCCTAGTTGTGCTTGGACTTTCCTGTGTCTCATAATGGTGTACCTACAGAGGCTTGATGTACAGAAGAAGAAAAAACCCGGAAGTTTCCTCCATTTCAACGTTGGAAATTATTTCATCCGTATGAGATGTTCACCATTATGAGACACAGGAAAGTCCAAACACAACTAGGAGTTGTGGTACTCTCCAGGTGGTTTCGAGAGAAAACATCAACACCAAGAGTGGGAGGTGTATGATTGGGAAGCGAGTCGACTGGGTAGCGCATTGGGACGATAACCCAAAGGTCCCGGGTTCGATCCCCGGTCTAGTCACATACTTTTCACTCTAATATAAAAAAAAAGTTTTTTTTTTCATTACTCGACTCACATTCTCCAGGTCAATTTCACGTGTCATTTTGTCGTACAGGATTGGAGTTATGCCAAAACTAACTTCATTATTGGGGTTCTTGGAACATTCCAGCATAGATTGATATATCACATGACTCACTCACTATTTACAAATTTTAAAGCATAGTCAAGATGGCTATCACTGTCGTCATACCATCCAGCATGTATCACCACTTGTCCAGTATCCATTACTAGCCATTTGCTTTCAATATACGTAACAGTTTATAAAAGAAAAGGCGTTTTCCGTTCTCTGTATTCGATTTATTTGCTCTCTACGTTCCATCTTTCTCTGATTCCCCTGTCGTTACTTGTTGACGGCAGCACCTATAATTTTGGTTGTGAAGGTTTACCTAGGCACTGTACCTACATACGAATTTTCATCAGAATCGGGCTCTGACACCTGGGGAGTGTTCCTTGTGAGAGTAATGGCCCAAAAATTATCATTTTGAAATAAGTGAATGTCATTGTTACTAGTATGTATGAATGGCATACTTAACTTGTCCATATTTATAACATTGTCTCATCTTCAAGTGGCTTGAGGCGAAAAACAGTGTTTTTACTTTCATTATTCCCAGTTGTTGGTATGATTGCCACGATACTCAGGCACACAAGCGTTCACTTGGGTGGGCATAACAGTTCTTCAAAATGTGCAGAACGTTTAAATCATCATCATTCATGCACTTAATTCAAAATGATGCGTTTGGGCCGATGCAATTAAAACTTAGATTTGTTTTTAAAAAAATCCACTACAGATTGTATGGAGACGAGATGAGCTTAATATTGCCAAACTGATTCTACAAAAAATCAGTGACCAGTTCAAGGATAAGACTTTAAAATATACACATAGACTTTAGCGAAAAAGAGAAAGGATTCATACCGTAAGGATAATGTAAAGCAACGATCTCCAACAAAATATAGCAGCTCTGTCTTCGTATATGTCTAATGCATTTTCACTGTTACACGAAGTTTCATTTCTGTTCCTACAAATTCAAGCCTAGAGAGTTCAAACTTTCAGGGAAGACAGTTCATAACCAATTCAAGAGCATGATCGATGCCGATTTTTTTTATTTTCGTTTCCCTTCATTGGTGGTGTGAATATCGAAACCTATAACAATGAAGCTCTTTCAATAATGAACAAAAGAGAAAATTAAAAATCGGCATCGGTCATGCTCTTGAAGTGGTTATGAACTTTCTTCCCTGAAAGTTTGAACTCTCTAGGCTTGAATTTATAGGATCAGCAATGAAATTTCGTGTAACTGTGAAAGTACGTTAGACATGTACGGAGGTAGTGCTGCCATCTTTTGTTGGAGATCATTGCTTTAGATTATCCTTAATGTAATGGCAAAAAGCTTCTTGAAACATAGTTCGCGAAACAAATTAAACTTTAGGACAGTTGGTATAGAGAATGAGACTTAAGGGTTGCTCAAATAAAAAGTGGACTGATCTAATATCTCTGGAAATACGTGAGCACGAGTCCGCATATGTGTAAATTCACACAATTGGTCAGCATGAGTTACACGTTTCTTCACCGGAAAACAGTATGAGTAACAATGGAAGCATTCGTGGTCACGTCTTAGCCAAGTGCGTATTAAGTTGTGTTGACCTCATGTCAAACTTTTACCGTAGCGTTTGGGTTGTCCTGGGATCGGCGGTCTACCATCCTGACAGATTTTTCCTCAGAAACATTAGGCTAATCTCGGGATGATACCTTCAAACTATTCTCTGGCTTCCTTACACTATCTCGCCCTGGTCCAAAGATGCCTAAAGGCCGTAAATAAAAACAAATTCCTACTTGGGTTTAGCATTGAAGTCCAGATTACCCAAGCTTATTGTCGGGAAAGGTTTATCTATTCTACTGCACAATAGTGCTCACCCATAAGTTTCGGACACAACCAAGGCTGTGCTGTGTTTCAAATGGAAAGTTCTAGATGGGCCTTCCACTGTAAATTTCATATCTTCAGACCTTTTGAACTTCCACTGTAAATATCATATCTTCAGTCCTTTTGAACTTCCACTGTAAATATCATATCTTCAGACTTTTTTTTTAACTTCCACAGTAAATTTCATACCTTCAGACCTTTTGAAAATTTTCTCAAGGAAATTTCTAATGTGACTAAGAGATCAAGAGTACACTCAAGCATTCCTCCGTCAACAATCACAGTCTTCTTTTTTTTTCTCCAAGAGCTTTTTGATAGTGTAGTACATGTTTGGGAGAGGGACATATCCTAGTACAGAGTTTCATCATTCCTTGCGATGTTTCCGAGCTCAATAAAAATGCAACCAACAGACAGAGAGGGAAGAAGCAAATAACTAAATGCGGAAACGCAGAAAGTTTTTTTTTTTAAAAAAACATGCGGAACTGCGTAGTTACATGTTTTCTACGCTAGGAGCAGAAGTTTCGCAAATATCGTGTGTACAAATGAATTCGATTTGTAACTTGGAAGAAATCAGTCCATAGTAACAGTGCATCGAGTAAAGTACCGTAGAGAAACCTTTACGTGACTGGCACAGAACATTGTCACAATGGTTGCCTGCGTGCTGCTACACAAATAAAAGACCCACCTGACCTGTTCGTTCAGCAGCACATAGGCAAGAGGTTCGCGGGAATTTTTGGTTGGTCCATTTTTCGTGATACTTTGCACCAAAATTTTGTTGCATTGTCACTTTTGACTTACTTCCTGCAAATTGCAATACACAAAATCAATTCACCAGTACGCGCCATAGCTGTGACAGTATTGCTATTAGCAGAGAAAACATGTAACTATGCTTCGACGATTTTGTCTCAGAAAAACGTGTTGTTTCTGCATCTAATAAATATATATTCCTTTGTGATTTCTGTCTTTGGTTGCATTTTTATTGAATTCTGAAGTCTCGTAGGGAATTAGAACTTGCACCCTGCGTCACTTCTGACCTCGCTTTTTTATATCCTTTGTCCACTTTCCATGTGAGTAATCGTTATATTATGCACATATACAAAGTTGCAGTTTGTTCTAATTCTTTGTTTTGAATTTATTTTTGACCTTTAGGCATCTATGGCTCAGGTCGGGGTGCGAAAGGATAAGGGAAGAAGTCATCCAGGGTCTAAGTTGAAGGTACCATGTGTCTGGTGTGACAGGACCTCAGCTGCGAAACCAGAGCTACGGCTGCTCGGTTTCTAATTCTTCGTATTGCCTTCTATAATCATTCTGAAATATCTGTTGTATATAATCCTCACCATACCCCTATTCGAATCGTGGTTAGGCTGCTATCCTTTCAGGACTTCCCAATACTTGTAGGATTTCCTGGTCCTACAAGGATGTTCCAGGATGCTAAAATAAGACCTTTGGATACTTCCCATTATTTTTTAAGACTGGCTCATACCATAAGAGAAAGGTAACATGTTAGTGAGTGAGTCCTCTTGTAGCCGGCTGGTAGTGGTCACCGCAGTTAAATTGAGTACGAGCAGGTAAAATATTGGAACAGCATACGGACCTTTAGACTACGAGCTGAAACTAAGAACGAACGCAGGAAGAAAAATATGCCAAGGATGTGGCAAATAAGCGGACGGTACAACGGTGCTTTAGCAAATTTAAGGACTGCGACCACTTACAGGACAAGCCATAGACAACGAGGTACTCAACGCGGCTATTCAGGCCAAGTGAGTGAAGAATTGCAGTGCGGAAAACATTCGTAAATACTTCCTTCAGCGGGAGAAACTGTATAAATGAGACAATGGGTCCCACATGAGTTGACTGCAGCGCAGAAAGCGACACGCAAGTACATTTCTTTGCTGTCTCGTCAGGGGAAGGATCCGTTTCTGGACAAAGTGATGACCTGCAATGAGAAGTGGATTCTTTCCCAAACAACCAGAACTACCACTGCATTAACGTCTGCGTCAGGTGGACCCCTCGAAGTAGTGCATCGCTAATTGCTGCCACCTGGCCATACAATGCAACTGCGTATTCACAGCAGTTTGAACATATGCAGGAAATACTGAAAACTGAAGCACACACTTGTTGTCATTCTGTTGCAGGACAACGCAAAGCCACATTTTTTTTTTCAAACAGTATGAGCTCTTAGCACTTCATAGTTAGTCTACTACAGATTCTGAGCGTGCAGTTTAATAGACATTTCAAACCATCAGAGACAACGTGAGATGTCTGAGCTGGCGTGTGTCATTCGGGTGGTCAGCGATTACTTTCCCACTGTATGTTATTATTTCCCTCTCATCTCAAAATTCGTGACAGTATTCGAGAACTAGATGAGTAGAATCTCCACTTGCTCCATCCAGTTTCGCATTAAAAGAGGGGGGGGGGAGCTGCATAATATCTGCACGCTTGCCTCATTATCACGTGATTCGTATTGAAACGGACATTCTAACAAGGAAAGTACCCATAGGCGTACACACGAATTTGCTGGAACTGCACATTTAATGAATTAGCTTCTTGTACTGAAGCTATCGAAGTATAAACTTTATCTGCTAAACGGTCACGGTTGCCCCTACCACTGAACCAAGGTCAAAGTTGAGCCTAAGGGTGATTCAAAAGTCGAAAGGTATTTTTTTTTATTCATTTGGGGGCCCACCTTTCCACCCCTGCCTCTGCATTTGTTGCACAAGTAAAGTTGTGCACTTTCAAGGTCGTGCAGCACGATCATATTTGATCTCCTTGCCCTGGGGCAGGCATGTCCCTAGAGATTCCTGGATAACCGAAGTTCCGGCATTCCAAGAAGCTCCTATGTTTCCACCTGTACAATACAGCTGGTGTTGCGGGGCTTTGGAACACTTGCATAGGAGGTAGGGGTCCCTACTTAGTATATGCTTTATTTTATAACATAAACATACATATATGGACATCACAGACAATACATGGACAAACACAGACTTGATTGGATGCTGCTGCTTGTCTGCAACAAAGAAAAAAATAAAAATGTTAGGTGCGCGTAGGAGTGATGTAGAGTCCTACAAAGTTTTTATCGCCATTCTTCCCTATTGTTTCCACTTTCTCGTTGCTTCATGTCACTTGTCTTCTACTTTCACTAGAAGTCTGCCTTCTTCTGCCATGGTTTCGGGGGAGGGTATTAATTATGATAATTGAGGGGAGGGTACACTAACACGTTCCACACCCAGTTAATCTTCCTCTTCTCATCTACTTCTCCCATTTCCAGATACGGTTATCATTTAGCATTATCACTATTCACATCACATTCACTCTTATCACACACTCATTCCGTGGTCAGTTCCCCATATCTCGCTATCTTTTCCGGATTCCAGAAAAAAAAAAGTGTTCATAGTATTCATTCACTTATTCTTCTTTTCCATAACTTTCTTCCATCTCACTCATTCTTCACATTCAAACATATTTAAAAGCACCTCTTTAGACGGGGTTCCGCCCCATGGCACTTATTCCACTGGGTTCAAGCGGAGTTCTTTCACTCATTTGTGTGCTATTAAGATCTCTTAATAGTTCTTAAGTTTATTGTTCCCCTTCGCTGTTTGCGCGAGGTACGCGGTTTTGGATTCGCATTCACAGTTTATAGTGTTCATCATTCTCAAGACCGGTGTACGCGATTGACGCGAAATCGCAGGTGCGGTCGGGACAAACTAGGTTCCTACATTACTTTCCGTTCTTGTAGCCGTCTTTCTGCTTCTCTTGCAGAGTGGCCAACGCCTTCCATTAACTTCCTCTTCTAGAAACTCGAGATCTAATGAGTTAGCTCGCTGAGGACCGTCACCAGTTTCGGAGTTCGCAGAACTTCCGTGACGGGCGTCTCCCCAAGGAACTCTCTTCTTTAGTTATTTGACCAGTTTCCTAACATCGGAGTACTGCATGGTCCGGTGTAGCCACTGTTCCGCATGTATGGCACACGTTATCTACCACGATCGTCAATTGATGCATTTTTTGACAATAAGGGCCGTGGCCTGTCAAAATGTGCAGAAATCCGTCTGTTATTTCTATCTTGTTCTTCAGCCTCTCCTTTATACCTGAAAAAAAAAAAAAAAAGCCAAAACCTCCGGCCCTTTTCCGATCTATCCCATAACACCTGCCATTCTCCAGTAAGGATGGTATCTATGTCCTCCACCGGCCTATGTAGAATATTCAGTACTCGAAAGGTTAATTCTCAAAAAGACGATAATCAAAACAATAACCATATCATGATGTTACATGAGAAGTGGTAAATATTTCGCGCTATAACAGCATGTTCGCCTATTGCATCCCGGTCAGTTGTTTTTAAATAGGGAGGGGGTCATACGACATATCAATTTGAACCAGAAAAGTCTCACAAATACAATGGTGAAATTTGTTTTAAGATATATTCAGTAGTTTTAGAGTTATTAACGTAAACGTATCTTATTTATTAAATTTCAGATAAAGCTGGAGTTGCCATTTTACACAGAAACTAAATAACATGAAATTAAATTTTAAAACGACACAACAGAGCAAGTAATATCAATAACATAACGATTATAATACACAAGAGACCCCATGAGGAAAACTCGGCGGGCCGCCGGTGGCCCACCAACCATCAAGGCGGGCCACCGAAGGCCCACCAACCATGAAGGCGGGCCACCGAAGACCCGCCGAGTTTTCCTCATGGGGGGAGGAATAACTCAGATATTGATATTTAGCATTCGACGGAACGTGTTTTCAGATCCGAAAATATCAATATTTGAATCAAGATTATTGTACACAATTACCAATCTATAGAATAAGGAGCGCTGTAGTATACTTAGCTTAGGCGGGGTACAATGAAGGGAAGGGTTGCAAGGGAACGCAAAAGTAAAATGTAGATATGAATTTGTAAATATGTGTGGAGTAATATCCTACTAGCTGATACCAAACTGCCGTAGTTTAATTGGTAAAGCGTTAACTTCACATTCGGGAGGTAGAACGTTAAATACAAATGAGAGATTTGTGGCAATGTACACCGGTAGATATGGATCCTCCAGAGGTGCTCGGCACCTTGAAAAATTAGTGCACCTCTAGCTAAGGGATTGTGAAGAAGATTGCATGAAAAGTATAAGTCAGCGAGACAGAAACAAGTAATTATTCAAAGGTCTATCGCTGCTACAATCGTTCAATTTCAATGGGAATTCCCTAAATGTCGCCCTGCATGTATGAAGTATTTGGTTGCATGGAGGTATTTGAACGAAAGTTTCCCTACCAATAAGGAGCAACATTTTTGTTATTTTTTTCTCTGTGTTGACTGGGCTACTATTGACGCACAACCCTTTGAACGTTTGTAAACCTATGGCCGAAGATACAGCGAATATTCTGCAGTTTCTGAGTGAATCCAAACCAACTAAAGAGGATATCAGATTAGTAAAATATCTGTACAATGTTTTACCGAAGTAGATGTGTAGACACTGCAACTACGAGAACAGTGAATATACTTAGATATGGAGTAATATGATGCTGAATCGGTTGATGTCGATTACTATAACGAAGTAGCGTAGTCTGATAAAGCCGTCTCGTCCCTGAACGTAAACCAGTTGACAGCTCGCATCATATGAGTTCACCATGAAAAAGAGCCGAAAAGGTGTTATTCGAGTGAAAGAAAGAAATTGCTGAATATTGCTTCAGAAAGACAAATGGGTCGTTTCACAAAATATCATTCACTAAATTAAAATTTCGCAATGTTCCAGGAAGACACTGAAATCACTATGCCTGTAAAAAACAATTAGAAGTGATAGTGTGTGTATATATAATAATATAATAAATCACAGCCATATTCAATCCACTAGTGGATGAGGCCTCTCCCCGAAGGGAGGAGTTGGTCTACTACTCCCACGCTGACCAGACGGGTTGGGAGAGGAGAACCGAAGCTCTCAACTGTGATCGCTACCTCTTTATTCAGGTAGCTCCCCAATTGGCCTCACGACGCTGGGTGGACGCCGCACAGGCAACACCATCTGGAGTACTGCAACGGTCACCCGTCCAAGCACTGACCAGACCCAGAGCTGCTTGACTTCGGTGATCTTACGGGAACCGGTAGATCAGCTCGGTTAGTAGTACATAAATAAATCATCGAGATCCAGTTAGGAAGATGATGTTTCGAGAATTCTTACACGCTTGCGCCAACCCTATTAAAGTTAAGGAATATATACTTCGACAATGGGACTAAAAGAAACAACTGTTGTAGATTTCTGATTACCCCATTTCATAACATCAAAACTTTGGTTTTCAAATTTCAAAAGCCGTTACGAAACCACGAGCCGACAAATTACAACTATCATCTCAAACATTTCGACTTCAAGGAGCTCCTCAATTATCTCAACACATTTATATATTATTGTAGTCTCTTTGACTTCTATTTTTAATGCAATAACTTTAATATCCCTTACATTAGGGTTTCCAATCTTTTCCAAGTCGTGGAGCTCCTGTGGCTTATAATTCATCTTTAGCCCGCCACACAAGATGCAATAAAAATACACAACACAATAATAATCATCCAGTACGAGATAATTATCGTACTTCACACATTTCATACCTATTTGAAAATAGTTTGACCGTTATTACTTGAAAACTACTAAAAACTAATTTTACCACTGGATTTGAGGGACAATATTATATATATATATATATATATATAAGCTGACCAAATCCAATATGGCGAATATGCTGCTGTTATAGCGCGAAATGTTGGCCACTTCTCGCATAACATCATATGATTAGTTTTGATTATAGTCTTAGTTTGAGAAGAGAGCATCTTCCGACTTTTGAATGGCCTTTACGAGGGAACATTCCCAATTGATCACTCGATAGATATTAACGGGGTCTTCTACTTCTGCCAGAGCTAGAAAGTTTACTATTGGTGCTTATGGACAGAAAATTGATACCGAATATCTTCATTTTCTAAGGAACTGGATATCTTTAATAGAAAAGAAAAGTTTTGGAGCATTATAAGAAGTTTATGCACGGGTTGAAATACTTAGAACGTACACTTGTCCCCTAGTGTTTCAGAAATAAATTATTAAAAAATAAATAAAATTATTTTTTTTTCTCCAAATTACAATATGTCTAACTTTGCAACCACTTACGCTAGAAAGGCCAACTTTTTTTTGTTTTATTCCTTGTGAAGAAACGATTCTAATAATTTTAATTGCAATCATATCTGATACACCAATAAAAAGATAGTATTTTTACATAGCTATTCCAGTCCACCTCTAAAATTTTTGATGAGGGTAAGCCACGCCCCACTCTAGGCCTGGCAGTGGGAGGGATGGGAAGTTGGTGAAACGAATGTCTGAGTAAGTAACCTCTTGAATGAAACACGTTCTCCACTGGTTTCTGAGAATTTCTTGCGAAAATTGCTAATTCTGTAGAGTTTGTGTTCTTCCTCAATGGTTCCGTACTATGAGGGTGGACGTGGTGAGTGGAGGAAGATTGCCTCCCCCCCCCTCTGCTTCCCCATAGAAGTTATTATCTTAGCAAAATGCAATATGTTATTTCCGCGTTCCTGACCGTGTATTGTCTTCACTGTTTCTATGTCTCTTCTGTATTTTTTGCTCTATTGATCACATAAAGCAGATTTCTGTCCCTAACAAAATCAGCATTAGTTACAGCTGTAAAATGTAATCTCTCATCTTACAGAAAACTTACGTTTGCTGCATACATCATAGTTCAGCACCAGCTATTTATTCCAGATTAATTATTAAAAAGAATAATATTTACATTGCACTTTGGATACTAACGAGCAATCTTCCTACACAGCTAATTGAATCATCATTCGAAAAAACGTTATACTCTACTCCAGGGATCTCCAACCTTTTTGGGCAGCGGGCCAAATTGACTAATCAAGAAGAGAGCAAGGGCCGCATTATAAAGGATCAACTCAATAATAATATCGAAATGTTCATATAGTAATTATATTGCAAATTGTATTAGTAACAACAAATATAATACAAAGTACTGTGCATCCCAAGTAGCAAATTCTTATTACACTAATGAAAATCTGAGTATGTTTTAACGTTAGACTTTTCAGCCTACGCATTATTTCGCATTGGCCGCTGGCCATAGTGTTAGCGATAATGTCGACCCTAAAAGCGAAGTTCAACGTAGAGCAAACTATATGGTAATTCCAATGTACATGTGGCCTAACGTTAGCCCAAATGTTACTTTTCAGTTTTATCCAACCAAAATAGTACCAAATTACATACTGAGGAAATTTACTATTTTAGTAAACGGAATTATGCATATTTTTAGAGTAGTTTTAGAAAAAACTAGACCTTGATTACATCATGTCTTTATTTAATTACGTGTTTTACTCTCACGTCTTCATTTATAATTGAAAATTTTCTCACTTATCTATGGGTGGATTCGAACCAGCAACGTTGTGATTTATTAGCCACTACACTACGGAGCAACCCTTTAACCCTAATAAGACACCATCTAGGATCCAAAATAGCGGACCTAAAAATCCATTTTCCACACCGTTTGAGCTAGAGATACGAAATTTGGCATAAAGATGCATTATGACGAGTAGTTTAGGGAAATATTACAACATTTGGGAAAAGTTGCCATCTTGGATCCAAAATGGCCGCCCAAAATTCCATTTTGCACACCGTTTGAACTGGATAAATGAAATTTTACTTGAAGGTGTACCATCACAAGTAGATCACGACAATATAAGAAAACTTTCCAAAAGCCGTCAACTTGGATCCAAAATGGCCGCCTCAAAAACCCAATTTCCAAATCATTGAAGGTAGAGAAACGAAATTTTCTTTGAAGGTGTATGACCAAGACTTGGTTACAATAAATGGGGCAAACCTTCCCTTTGGGGGCGCAGCCCACCGTAGGATGGTGCAAATGGATACCATGGTGGTGTAGTACTGCAGAAAGATTTTGGTAAAGATAAAGGAAGCGCATCCTCTCAAAAGCACTGAAGTTGGGAGCGAACCCCCTACGGTGATCTGGGGCAGCGCTCCCAGCGAAACAAAGCAAGTATATATATATATATATATATATATATATATATAAATCACAGCCATATTCAATCCACTAGTGGATGAGGCCTCTCCCCGAAGGGAGGAGTTGGTCTACTGCTCCCACACTGACCAGACGGGTTGGGAGAGGAGAACCGATGCTCTCACTGTGATCGCCACTGTCTTTTATTCACAGCAGCTCCCCAATTGTCCTCACGATGCTGGGTCAACACCGGTTGAGCCCCCACCGGTAGTCGAACCCGGGACCGCTCGCACTGAAGTCAAGCGCGCTACCGACTAGGCTACGCAGGAGCTCATATACAGATGCTTATCAGAATAATGGAAACACCTGAACGAAAGTGCAAGTTACCAGATTAATATGGTGTCGGGCCACCTTTCGCCTTCAGAACAGCCTTGATGCGACGTGGGATGGAGGCATAGAGGTCGTGAATGGTAGCAAGTGGAATATTACACCATTCCTCGTGCAGGGCATCGGCCAGTTCTGTGAGAGAGGATGGAGGTGGAAATCGTCGCCGGAGTCGTGTTTCCAAGATGGACCACAGATGTTCAATTATGTTGAGATCTGGGGATTGGGCTGGCCAGGGGAGGTGTTGAACTTCATCCCGATGTTCCTCAAACCACGCTGCAACAACTCCAGCTGGGTGAATGGGTGCATTATCATCCTGGAATATGGCGTCATTGTATGGGAACAACATCCGGACCATAGGATGCAAGTGGTCTCCTAAAATTGCGACATAATCGTTGGCAGTGATGCGTCCGCGAATTGTGACCACAGGACCCAATGAAAACCATGA
>JAGDQP010006615.1:28315-71277 GCA_022664845.1 Lepisma saccharinum | reverse complement strand
TAATATGTCCTGAACTCTATTAAATTGGTCCTTTTGGGTTGTTCCTGTGAGACATAGGTTTAAATTCCCTCCTATTTTACGTGATAAAGTCTCAGTGTTATGCTAATATGTTTTAGTATTATAGGTATATATATAACCTCGAAGAAACATATGACAATTTGGATACGAAGGTGTATTCTTAATCGGAAGGAAACCCCCAGGATTCCTTAAAAACCTACTAGTTTACTACTCACACTGACTAGACGCACTCGTGATTTTGCTGTTATCAATGCATCCTCATGGAAACACTAATAAGTGTGACACAGGCTAAAACTTACTACAACCTTTATATTTGAAAGTAGTAGCAATTTATAGAACCTATACTTCGGCTATTTTACAAGAGTTATGCTTGTTTTTATTAAAACTACATTTCCGGTTTTCGTTAGTCTTACTTTAGCGTTCCGTGAAATTAGAATCGTTATTGGTGTAGAGTAAGAGCCCCATTATTGTATCCAATATTGATGTATTGGCATCAAATTATTCTCTTTAATTATTAAATTCCGATTACTTTTTAAATTAAAAATAGTGATACTATTAATGCTTAATAATAGGAAATAACTATTTTTTTTTATTTTTGACAAATGAGAAAGAAGTGTTAAAAATCAATAATGTATCCCTTATAGCTTCTATGATTTCTTCTAACTTTCAAAGTGTACAAACTGAGAAAGCCCCGAAGATTCTGAAATTATTAAAATGCTGGCATGGAGCTCAGTAATTATTTTGTAAATTTAGCAAATCTTTCACAGAAATATTTGTAAAATATTGTTTGTTGGCTCTGATTTCAATTTATCATTCTCAGTCACTATGGCACTAATCAAGGAATTGTATAATTTGGTTAGTACTATATGGAGAAACGAGGAAGCTTCCAAAGGAATGGAAAACCTAAAAAATAGTTCCGATTTATAAAAAAGGGGGATTAATCGGACTGTAACAATTACCGCGCCGCGAAATCTCATTAATCCAAACAGTGTTACAAAGTACCGAGTAAATATACTTATAACATTCCTAAGCGTATACGTAGATGAAGCACTTGGAGATCACCAATGTGGATTTAGAAGAAATAGATCCACGTTGGACCAGATTTTCGCAAAAAGACAAATCTTAGAGAAGAAATGGAAATACAGTGAAACTGTTCACCAGCTATTGATTAATTTTAAGAATGAATATGGCACTATCAATAGGGAAAAACTATATACAATATTATATTACAATTTGGCATTACGAAAAAAATGTTCAACTAGTGAGGATGTATCTCAGCGACGGACGGACAGGTAATGTCAGATAATTTCAAGATTCGCAATGAATGGAAACAAAGTGATGCCTTGTCACCATTACTATTTAATTTTGCGTTAGAATATGCAATTCAGGAATTAAAAGAGGACAGAAAGAGACTAACGTTGAATGGCTTGAATCAACTTTTCGTATACGCGGATGATATAGATTTAATAGGGGCAGATATAGAGGCACTATAAAGTAACACCGATGTGTTATTAGAAGCGTGCTATGAGATAGGTCTAAGTTAAACATAGAGAAAACAAAATACATGATAACAAGCCGAAACAGTGGGCACAAAGGAAATAGAAACATAATGATTAAGAATGGGAACATAGAGAAAGTTAACAAATTTAAATACTTGGGAGCATGCGTAACAAGCCAAAGCTAGGACACGGAAGAAATAAAATGTCGTTTGTCATCCGGCAACGCATATTTGTACTCAGTCCAGAAACTCCTAACCTCGCTATTAATATCCTGAAAGTTGAAATTGAAAATATACAGAACGGTTATTCTGCCTGTAATACTTTACGGTTTGCGAAAGTTGGAGTACGACTCTAGCAGATGAACATAAATTACAAGTGTTCGAAAAAAATAAGGTTTTGAGACAGATATAGGGCCAAAATGGGACCAGACAACTGGGAAATGGCGGGGACTGCATAATGAAGAAGTTCAAGGATCTTACGACCCACCCCTTGTTGTAAGAATAATGAAATCGCTACAACTAAAGTGGACAGGTCATGAAAAAAAATATATTCTATGGTGGTTGGTAAGTCGGAGTGAAAGAGACCGTTGGGAGGACCGATATGAGAATGAGAGGACAATATTAGGGAAGGAGGAGGTGTTTGTGATGATTACTGGCTTGAGTTTAAGCAGGATAGAATCCTATGGAGAACGTTTGTTTTTGCGGCGATGAACTTGGTAATTCATTTTTTAAACTAGGACAGGACGGACGTTAGCCATAGTGCTGTTACCGCCCATACAATTAATTTTATCTTATCTTTAAACTAGGAGACTAACTGACCATCACTGTCATTGTAGTAAAAACACATTACAGTCCCCAGGCAAATCTGTATAAAACTCGTTTGCATTCCACAGGGACAAAAAGTCGATTTATTACAAGAACTCATAAACTCTGAATACCTTTATCTTACAACTCATTATAACTCTCTATGTAGTCCCTTGTATACCATTCTATTCGAGCGGACGAAAATACATTTAATTTAAAATTACTTGACCTTCCCTTCTCCGTAACCGACAGGTCTGAGTGGAATTTTTTCCAAATAATTCTTAAGCTTCTACAAGACAAGTTTTGTAAATAAAATGATTTTTTTACTGAAAAAGTAGCTAATTAAGGTTTAAATGCAACCAAGGGCCGGGAAACCGGGACTCCCGCCCCAAAAGGGGTTTGCCACTAACTGGGAGGAAACCCATTAATTCCTCTTGCTAAGGCTTGAGAGAACCAACCGGGGTAGACACCTGTTAGTACACAAGCAATCCATACGTTCGCGCCGAGGGGCCTGTTAGTACATAAGCAGCTGCTTGGCAAACGAACATGGATGGGCTGCACACCAACCCGCATGAGCAGACAGCATGGTGAGTCAAATGTCTGCACCTCTCCTTTCTTTACACATGATGATACAAGTAAGGAGACAGCCTCGAAGGAAATCATAACCCGGAGGACGGAATGCAGCTAGCAATGGCAGCGGTCAGTCTTGCAGGAAGTCAGAGGATCAAAATGTCCGGGTTTGGACTCTGGACTGCCAGGACACCGACAATGCATCTCGAACGGACCTATACGTAGCGACTCTTAACTGTAAGTCACTTGCAGGAGAGGACAAATTAGAAGAATTGGAGATCGAACTTATGAGGATTAAGTGGGACATCATTGTAATATCTCAATTGATGGGTATCGATAATCGCATTCAATACTCTTAAATCAAGCGAATATTCTTTACTCCAAGACAGTTGTTAGGTTCTACGTCTGATAATGGATAACTCTATTTCTGAGCCAAATCTCAAACCAGTAGAAACGAACCACCGGAAGAAAACGAACTCAATTACCATTAAGTCATCTTCCACAGATGAAACACACATTTATTACTCAATCTTCAACTACACATATGTCCAACATTAATTCGTCATACTCTCAACTTATGAAGTTACTATATGCTAAATATAGCATATTCTCGCGTAACATATAAACAAAATTATACGTGATATGCAACCATATATAAGAATAATCATAACACACTTGAACATCATCAGATTCATTCCATACTACGTGTGGTGACAACTTTATTCCTTTGATCTTATCTCCAAGTTGTTCCTTTAATCCCTTAAACGCTAATTGAGTGGGTAGTTGGAAGAAGGAAATAAACGCCAAAAGTGAAAAAGGCCTGTTTTGTCGTCAAACGTTGCTTTTTCAATAGATACACAACACCAGTTAGAAGAAATTGTTTATACAATACACAATTCCTTTCTTGCCTCTACACTGTGACTCTACTCAATGAAAAACTTTTTGGTACTAAAAATAACTTCCACCTTTTTGGTGTTTATTTCCTTCTTCCAACTACCAATTCAATTGTATTCGTCTATGAATCTTATCAATGCACTCCTTAGCAGCGAAATTCACATGTCCAATATAAAGCCTAAAGCCTTTTCACAAAATTCAATACAATCCTGATATCTCTTTGATTCATATTAACATAACAAGCTACGTTACTGGGATTTACATCTATGTCAGACTGATAATTCCTCATTGTTGTTATGAAATCACGAGACCGATAAGTCTCATTTTCCAATCATTTAAGTTCAACTGCATCTCCAGAATTAATTACCGAAGTTAGAGAGGAAAATTTTTTTTTATCCTCCTTTTGCTTTTTGAAATCCAACGAAAAACCAGCTTGCGTATCCTCCTTTTGCTCTTTAGAACCCAACAGAATACTTGTCTACTCGATAATCCCAAATCATTTGGTGTTTCACTTAACATCAATCCAAACTCAGTCTGCGATGATTTATCGTGCATGCCATCAACTGTTATCCTAATCTCTTCTGTCTGTGCTTCTGTAGATACCATAGGTATATCAGTTTGAATATCATAGTCTACAAGGTTATTCTCATTACCTTTTTCATAATTAGCCTCCTGTACCACCGAACTGTTTTCATCTTCAATGAACTCTACTCTCCTAAATTCTCCGTAAGCATATTCTTGCCTTTGATTTCTCCATTGAACTATTTCATCACTAAACTTTTGCATGTGTTGTTCCAATTCATTAACCCTCTGCCAAATATAGCCTAAAGCAGACTCACTACATGGAAAGTGCCATCTATGCATTTCAAAAAACTTATTTTTCCAATCAGGCATCAACGAATCTAAACCAATCTACCAATGTATAAGTTACGAACCTACTTGATCTGACACGACAAAATTTACTATTTAAGGAAGACATTGGAAAATCACATTTAATTGGATTTTTCCTACTACTGTCACTGTAGTGTGGTTCACTAAATATAAAAATCCTGGTTTATACACCATCATAGCATCACATGCCAGAGTTCGTAGTAACTTCAATGGCACTAAATTCAAATTAGATCCAGTGTCACACAGGAACATACAAATATTATTCCATATCTGAATATCCAGTGTTAGTGCCGTAGACTGTCCATTGCCACTGAAACCACAACCAGCTTCGTTAAGATACATCAAATCGTCTGTATAAAGCGATCGCAATTGCGATGCATTTCCATTACAATTTTCTGGTCTCCTTTCTTCCATATCAATGTCCTGAGCAAATTGAACATTTCTTACCAAACACGCTACCTGGAGGTGACCTTTCCTATGACATTTAAAACAAGTCGCATTGTACGCTCAACATTTTCCATTTTCATGTACTTTAGTACAATTTCTACAAGGTTGCTGTTTACCTTTCTAATGATTCGTACTATCACCTCTACGAAAACGAAACTGCTGGGAATCTCTTGCAATGGACTCTAAAGACTCATATTGAAAATGTGCGATCAAAGTGTGTCAGCTTGCCAACTTTTTCTGTGAATGACGCGATCTCCACTGCGTTGTTGCACGTCAATTGTGCTTCAGTTAAAAAGCCTTCTGCGAACGGCATTGCCCGATAATCCTACTAGAAATTAATCACGGAGCATCTCATCAGCAAAATTTCCATAATCACATTTACCTACAAGTTTTGTAAGATCTTAGATACTCTTGGATCGATTGTATATCTGATTGTTTCAACATGTGAGAACGGTAACTCTCAATTATTTCTGTGTTCTTCTTCCCAAAGTGAGCCAGCAAACTTATACGTATTAATATCTTTTAAAACTTCATACACTTCAGGACCAAGTGCAACTAATAAATGTACTGGACTTCTTCTCTTCTATTATTGAGTCGACTGTACAGAAAAGTTCAAATATTTCTATATAGCTCCAAATCTGTGGCTCGGAAATATTTAATGGTTCTATTACAAACATTGAGTGCATCATCTTTACGTGTAAATATTATTGCGCCACTAATATATATCAAATGGTGGATTTCGATAATCTTTTTCAATACTCCAAATCAAGCGAATATTCTTTACTCCAAGACAGTTGTTAGGTTCTACGTCTGATAATGCATAACTCTACTTGTGAGCCAAACCTCAGACCACCTGATACGAATAACCGGAAGAAAATTAACTCAATTACCATTAAGTCGTCTTCCACATATGAAGCACACATTTATTATTCATTGTTCAACTACATATATGTACAACAACAATTCGTCATATCCCTAACTTATGAAGTTGTTATATGCTGAATATAACATATTTTAACGTAGATATAAACAAAACCATGCATGATATATAAGCATCATCATAAGACACTTAAACTATATAAACAAACATAATATGCATAAAAAAAGCATTTTCATTGTTCTTTTCAACGAAATTGTAACCGAATTTACAACAATGTAAATTAAAGTACCCCAACTACTTTATTTAATAAATCGAATTAAATTTAAATGTTTAATAAAACAATTACTTTTCTGCTTACTGCAGCAATCATAGCACTATCAGAAGTGTTGAGGAGGAATGAAGAAAAGTTGGAACTACCGTCACGGCACATGTTCTACTTTAAATGAACAGAAAATGGCAAACCGACAGGCGTTAGCTTTATAATAAATAAAGATCTAAAGACACGGATTACATAAATTGAAGCAATTTCAGATAGAATCGCGCGGGCAGTAATACAGATCAACAAGTAACACAATATGGAAATTATACAAGTCACATCCGGAGGAGGAAATCGAAGACCTATACGAGGAGAGACAGAAGATTTTGGACAGCAGTAAATAACAATATAAAATTGTAAAGGGAGATTTAAATGCGAAAGTAGGAACTAAGCAGAGCAGTGAAACAAAGGTGCGAAACTTTGGATTCGGCAAAAGAAACAAGAGAGGAGGGAAGTTAGTGGAATTCTTAAAAGCCAACAGACTATTCATTTCAAATACATTTTTCAAGAAACCGCCCCAGATTAAGTGGACATGGAAAGGGCCAAATGGAGCCAAAAACGAAATAGACTACCCTTTATCGAATAATAGGGAAATTCTTTAAGACGTATCTGTTCTCAACAATTTCAAAATCTCAAGTGATCATAGGATGGTGAGATATAAGCTGAAACTAAATACTAGACTTGAAAGGAAGAAGCTTATCTGTGGAAAATCGACAGTTTTAGATCTAGAAAATCTATCGAAAACTGACAGACATTCGAGATAGAACTAAGCATCAGATTCAGCGCCTTGGAAGAGTTAGAAGATAAAGGAGACATCAATAGCAGAAATAAAATTCTGACTGAGATAATAAGACAGACAGGCAAGGAAATAGTAGACATGAAAAAGAAAAAGGAGAAGAAAATCTCAGGAGAAACTAAACTCTTGATGATGAAAAGAATGGATATGATAGAAGAGGAAAATTACATAAAGATAATTGAGTACATAAAATTAAATAAAACCGTAAGGAAGAAAATAAGAAAGGATGTAGGTAGATACAACAAAAATCTTGTTAGAAACACAATCGAGGAAAACAAGAGCCTGAAGAAAACCAAACAGCAGCTCATGATAGTGAGAAAATAAATAATTGCCGTTAAGAGACCAGACGGGACCGTTAAACAAAATAAGGAGAATATTATAAACATATTTGAAATTTTCTACAGAGACTTGTATTACTCCGAAACAGAACTAGGAAAAGAAGATTCAGATAAAATAATGTAGATATTCCAGACGTGATGAAAGAAGAAGTGGATAAAGTACTTCGAGGGATGATGAACGGAAAATCGCCAGGAGAAGATGGACTCACAACAGGGTTGCTTAAATGCGGAGGTGAAAAGATGAAAAAGGAACTTGCTAAATTATTCCCAACGTGCCTCTGCAAGAGAGCTTTAAGATGGAATAATTCTATTATTATTCTATTGTACAGGAAAGGGGATTAAGAACGCGTCGAAAACTGCAGACCAATTAGTCTAATGTCTGTTCTATACGAAATGTTCACCAAAGTAATTGTATTGAGCGAGACTTAGATTTTAACCAGGGAAGGGAACAAGCTGGATTTCGTCGTGAATTTATCACAGTGGACCACATACAAATATTGAATGAGATTATGGAAAGGACTAATGAATATGAACTCCCACTATACCTAGGATTCATAGATTTTGAAAAACCTTTTGATTCTGTCTCCTTGGCAGCAGTACTTAAATCAGTTGAGCATCAAGGGACCGAAAATGTATAGATCAAGTTACTGCGAACCATTTACTCGACTGCAGCAGCTGTCATTAGACTACATCAAGAGAGTGACAATTTTAAAGTTGGAAAAGGGGTTAAGGCAAGGAGATTCGATTTCTCCAAAACTGTTTTCAGCGGTCCTGGAAGGAGTGTTCCAAAATTTAAAGTGGGATGACTTTGGAATAAAGATCAGTGGCGGTTACCTTAATCACCTACGATTCGCTTATGATATAATCCTGTTTGACTACACTTTATTTTCATAAGCAAACTACCAATTCGTTTGAAGGGGAATGCTTATAATCAATGTGTCTTACCTGTAATGATGTACGGCTGTACAAGTTGGACATTGAATGCACAAATGGCTCTAAGATTAAGGGTCAAAACAAAGAGCAATGGAGAGATGCATACTAGGAATCACTAGGAGCGACACGAAGACAAAAGAATGTATTCGCGCACGAACAAACATAGAGAATATAATCAAGACCGCGAAAGGGATGAAGTGAAGATGGGCAGGTCACATAGCTAGACGAACAGGTGGACGATGGACGACGAACATACTACATTGGATTCCCTAGATAAAATAAGCGACCGAGAATACGCCCAAATACAAGATGGGTAGATGAAATCAAGCGTTTTTGAGGAGCTACATGGATAAGGATAGCAGGAGACCGAGACATGTGGAAAGAAAAGGGGAAGCCTTCGTCCAGCAGTGGGTAGAAAAGGGCTCAATATGATGATGATTATGATACAACCAAGATAACCATTTTCATTCGAATTACAAATAAAGTTTGTAAAAATCAATCATTAGCTAGTGTAACATTTTCTTGGATTCAACAGTACACACATGATCATAAGTAATGTTTTCACTTGTGTCACTGCTCAGCTTAGTTCCCACTTTTCCATCTATTGTAATGCGATTTACTATTATTCAATCTCGTCGTGTCTTCTCGAATTCCTCCTTTGAATGTAACGACGTTGGATCATAGAATTGTATCAGTTCCATACTGTACCTTTTTTGTCTTGATTGATACTCATGCTATTCTGTCTATAATCCCTTTGATTTCTGTGATCCCCGTTTTCAGAACTTTATTTATATATATATAAAAAAAACGTGCGACAATTTCCGATTTTCTGTTTCTTTAAAGTAGAATATGTATCCTTACTGCGGTATGTAATTTATTCTTCCTCAATTCTTTAATCGTATGGTATTGCACTTAATCCTTGCTTGTTCTTTTTTTTTAGTTCTTTTAATCTGTCCTCATCAGAAAGTAATTAAGAGTTGCAGTTTCGGTTTCAGTTTTGTTTTCCTGATACTCTGCGGTTTAAACCACTGGCATTTTGACCTTCTGACTTCTTGCAAGACTGACCTTTTTGCAGCATTGAGTACTACATTCCGTTCTCCGGTCAATGAGATCATTAGAGTCTTTTCTTTAGCTATATTTTCATCATGTAATTCAAAAGGACCATACAGACATTTGAAGCGAATATTATGTGCAAATCCGAGTTGAGAACCAGTCGATCCATGTTTCTTCACCAAACAAAGTTCATCTGCAACATAGTCAGCAGTTATTTGAGTATAACAGGTCCCACGACGAGTACGTAAGGATTCAACATTTGGCATCTAACTTCGTCATTTCTCTTAAGACCCTATTTAGAAAAAACAAAGGGTCGCCTCCCAGTTAGTGTTAGAATTTTTTTAATGTGCCTCATTCATATACTATATGAATGTGCAAATATTCGAAGTTGTCCGAGAAACAGAATATTTGCTTATCCCTTCCTATATAGTTCAAAGAAAGCAAATGCTACATCTTTTCTATAGTTCATATTAAGTTAGACAATTCGATCTTAGTATTTGTCGTAAAACAGAATCAGATTGAAGGTATTTGTACCAAAAGAGAAGTCCTTCGTTCTTGATGCCATCTCTTTTAAGTTAATTATAGAATATAATTTTCTACAGCTGAAGATTCTGTTGAATAATGGATAACATTCCCAGATCGCACATCCTCTCCTGTCCTTTACTCTTCAAATAGCTTCTGATTCCCTTCAAAATATAATTGTTTCATAGCTGCACCAGTCACATGCAAAGTCAAGAACAAAACTACAGCGTTTAGAACTTTGGGATAACTGGAAGCAATAATGTTGATGTTAAGAAGTTACGCAAATTCAGAAACCATGTTTTCCTTTCAATTTTATTTTTTTTAAGCTCAGTTCGAAGGAAAATAGTTCCAATAGTAAAGGAAGAAAGCCTAATACATTTTTCAGAATTCCTTGGTAGTTTCTCTACTTTAGCTAAAATTTCTTTCCCAGATATTTAGAGAAGAACATTAGGAAGCAAAACTGTTAAGCTTTCTACAACTCCTTTTAGAGCAGAGAAACGATTGTCTATTTCGTTGTTAACCATATGCAAAAGTGCATTGAAAACATTTACCTAGAAATAAGCCACTGTATGACCTATGATTCTCTGCCGCTTCCACCAAATGTTATTTTGTTCTTGGTTGCATCTAGTGTGATAACAAATAATTACAGCTTTCTCCTTTATTCTATTACATTTGAATGTCATTTTGTTTCCTTGAAAAGTTTTTAAAAGATTCTCAAGATCAGACTTCTTTTCTTGGAGAAATTCTAATCTATATTAAATTCATAAAATTTCCTTTGTAACATCACAATTACAAAATAGAAAATCGGAGAAGTCATTGAGTGCTATTTATTAGATGGTTTAGTTCTGCTTCATCCTATTTGCGCTGGCCAGAAAATATTATCTGATAAGAGTGTACCCGAGCTTATAATATAGATCATCCTTATGCTCGGTGTGCATTCAGATTTTCCCTTACTGTGACCATATGTAACATAATAAACGTCCCAAATGGGCGCTACTAATGCTATGAGCCTAAGTATCACAGATGTTTGGCCCAACCGCGGATGTTCGTCAAAAAAATTGTAGGCATGATTAGGCAATATTATTGGGAACTCCCATGTTTGGCTGCTTAGTCTTTCTTCTACAAACATCATATCCTCTATACTTGTTCAAAGTACTACATTATTGAAAAGGGGAAAAGAAATCAACAATGACCTACAGCTTATGTAAATTGGGCTCGGAACTACTTTCTCCAGTAACCTCATAGAATTTGAACTGCGAGCACCCGCAAAGGAAGCGAGATTGCTAACCTCTCGAGTCTCGACCTAACTTTGGTCTGCATACGACTAAACAAATCGCCACTAAATCGTAAGCTAGCTGCAATTATTTTGTGGTTACAACTGACATCTTCAACTTCAAATTGTGCCACTTGTGTATTTCTATTACTGATATGGGCTGTTTGTTGTATCTAGGAGTAATATATTTTAGTGGTCATTAGATAGGAGGCGAAATCTGCTAGAAGATACGTTCATCACGGTTTTCCTGTTGAAATCTGTTTTGTCATCAAGTTACCCCTGTAGAGATGATTTATGAAATTACTATGCAGTTACTGATTCAAAAGTCTGAACACTATTATCTTTATGGAACATTTAAACAATGAAAACAAAATGTATTTTATTGTGCACTTTGTAGAGAGCGTTACCTAGGAGGCTACCATCTTGATTTTTTTTTCAGAAATATATAAATGGGAAGAAGGTCATGAGACATATAATTGTGAACTTAAAAATTACTAGAGAAACACTGATTAGCTTAATTTTTAGATAATTTTATTTCTTATAAGAAAACACATTGAACAGGAGCTATAGCATTTTCGCCACATTACATTTATATGAGAAAATTGTTAGCATCAATAAAGTATGTCGAAATTAAGCTCATCGGTTTTCTTGTGTACTTTTTAAGTGTATATCGCACGACCCTCTACCCACTTGAAAATTATGAGAAGATACCAAATGGCCAACTGACTAAGATTTTCATTTAAATATCGTGTGCAGACTTTGATTCAACCACTTCATAGCAATGACACATACGGTATATTTATCTCTCACAGGATTAGTTTTGGGTAATATTGATTTTTGCCATGTATTTTCGTCAATTTCTAGCCGATATATTACATCACCTCCAGTTTATTTAGAAAGTTGAAAAGAACGCGTCCATGATGAAAATACCCTCTAGCAGATTGCTCGTTCCATCTGGTACCCATAATTATGTACTTTGTTTCTATTTCAATAGTTTCTTTGAAATTAGGGTGTTTTCAAATTTTTGGTACAGAATCTATATATAAATTTAGATAGAGCAAATTTGATAGAATATGATATTGTAGAAAGAAGGCCAAGCTGCCGACTATAGTGCTGCCTAAACATGATACAAACCATTGGCCAAAGAACATACGCAAATGAGCCAATCTTGTGTGCTATTTCGACATTTAACATAACCCCAGATATAGTTAGAGAAAGAAAACACTTGTTTTGTTTACAAAATATAGCGATTATACATAAGCTTAGGTACGCGTACATCTCTTGTGAGAACTTTCATACTATATGAGTACTTTAGCTTGATAGTTATAAATGATTGGTGCCGTGATGGACATCTGGTTGTATTAAGCTATTTAAAGTAACACCTGATTTACCTTTCAAGGGTGATAGAATATCGCACCTCTTCATGCTTTAGCCAAAGAAAGTATACAAATAATGGAGAGTAGTGAAGTAACCAGTTACTTCATTTACACCATTGCATCGTCGACAACATGGTTCAACGCCCAGCCTCTCTATGTGCCCTGTGCTGTGTGGCGAAAAAGAAAAACTTCAAACGAATTCTGAACAATATATGAGATCTAAAAAACAAGTAATAGGACTGACATTTTTCTTTTCAGTGGAAATCATGTAGCTTATTAGGATATTCCAAGTTCGACCTTGAACTTTTCCTCATTCTCACCACAATCGGTGTGTCCTGTAGTCATTCAGGCTTAAGTAGCTGATTGAATTTTAACTCGTGTTTCTGACGCTCGTCAAAAACATGGAAGCAAGGAATATCGCGCAGCCTTATTAGTCTGGCGGCGTTTTCTGAAAAGAAGCCTAGAAATTAAGTTAGGAGATACAAAATGTTACAGAGTGCCAACTGACTTATTTTGTTTAATGGGTACGTAAGGATCATGAAAAGGCTTGTTGGCATTTTCGAATTTCTAAAACTGGTGGTGACACTGTCCATACGAACACTATTTGTACGTGAAAATATACACGAAAGTCGTCCAATATATGCACATTTGGTACACTTTTATATGTTCTGATGTTAAACAAGGTAGGACAAATTAATTAAAAATTGATGCTAGACCACACAAATATATATATTCTCTATAGTGCTAATAATTTTCAAAATGGCGGCCATATTTTTACTTTTTAAGCTAGCCAAGTTTGGTACCCAACAATATGTTTAGAAAGGTGTCAAATTCGACAAAGATGTTCAAAATGAAGCCAGGAGCATGTAAAGGAAGTTATCAGGGGTGACAACCAAAATGTTGGTCATTGATTTTTTCTTGGAAACGGAAGTGAAAACATGTAAAATAAATACTGCACCGTATTTATAGGATTAAGAAATACTTTGTAGAAAAATATGAAGATAAAAGACATGTGAAATAACACCGTTTTATTAACAAGACAGTAAAATGATAATAGAAAACACAAAACATGAGTGGATTTATTCTGTTCGTGACCGTGAACAATTATAAAACAGAATCAGCATCAGCGCCATCATAATCCACTCTGTTACTTGAGTACGGGATTTTGCAGTCTGTAGTATAGCTACATACTCCATTAATACAAGGTAATCTTTGCTGCTGTAGCATATTTGTTACACTTGCATGTGACGAGTTCACCGTTGTTTGATGGCACCGGAGCTTCCTTTCAACGGACTGGTATCAATTCACTGTTTTGTAGTTTCCATCCAATGGTGGTCACCGATGCAGTTGTTGGGCAACATCACATGTCAGCTAAACAAGTGCTTGATAGTGAGCTCGCTGAATATGATTGTGTGAAAATCAGCGGTTGCTGGAAGAGCCGTGAACTCTTTAATTCCTTTCTTAAGAACATGGCTTCTGACTTCATTTATGTTAACAAGCGGTGATGATGGAAGATAAAGGCGACAGACGAAATCTCTTCTTCTCCTTTTCAGTGTGTCTTCTGTCAGTTCACCCCTGCCAGATCTATAAACCGTCAAGGAGAAACGACCTGTTCCTGAAAACATTTCATGCAGAATTTCTACAACAAATTTCTGTTTCTCTTAATGTTCTCCATATCTGTTAGAATAGAATGTTTCCCTTCTTCTTCGAATCACATATGCAATTAAATTTTGCAATTTGCAAGGCCTTGTTTGTAGTAATCTTTTCACAATTATAATAGGAACTTGAAGTTAAAAATCATTTTAATATAAATATCTCAAGCTTTTCAGTGATACTAGAAGAAAATGCTCTATTAGCATAGATCTTCTAAATAACATTTTTAGCCAATAACTTATCAAGTAATAAGTCTATAAGCTATCTTTTGAAGTATTTTTCCTGTGATGTTCCAAAGCGAGCAAAATATAGTCTTTGAATTTCGTTATCTGTATTATTCAAGCTAGAATATGAAGCAAAAAGTTACTAAACCGCCATATGAGTATTCTACTTACAAGCAAACATAGCGATGGGTCAGAAAAGAATTTTATATGTATATGTATATTCCAAGGAATTTGTAGGTATCAAAAAGAAAAAAAGAGAGCAATCTCTCAGAAGAGACTAAACTCTTAATGAAGAAAAGAAGGGAAATACTTTTCCTTCATAAAGATAATTGAGTAGATAAAGCTAAATAAAACCATAAGGAAGAAAATAAGAGAGGGTGTACGAAGATACAACGAGCATCTTGTTAGAAATATAATAGAGGAAAACAAGAACCTGAAGGAAACCAAACAGTAGCTCATGATAGGGAAAAGAAATAATTACAGTTAAGAGACCAGACGGTACCGTAATACCAAATAAGAAAGATATTATAAAAATATATGAACATTTCTACAGAGAATTGTATTACTCCGAAGAAGAACTAGGAAAAAAAGATTCAGTAGAAAATGATGTAGATGTTCCAGACGTAATGAAAGAAGTAGATAATGTACTTTGAGGGAAGAAGAACAGAAAATCGCTAGGAGAGGATGGATTCATAGAAGAGATGTATAAATGGGGAGGTGAATAGATGAAAGGGGAACTTGCCAAATTATTTTTAATGTGCCTAAAGATGAGAGAAATACCCTAAAGTTGGAATAATGCTGCTATCATTTTGTTGTACAACAAGTTGACAAATAACGTGTCGAGAACTACAGACCAATTAGTTTACTGTCTGTTCCATTCAAAATGTTCACTAAAGTTATTGTGAATCGTATTGAACGAAACATAGATTTTAAATAGGGAAGGGGACAAGCCGGATTTCATCGTGGGTTTAGCACAATGGACCACATACAAACATTGAATGAAATTATGGAAAGGAACAATGGATATGAACTTTCACTGTGTCTGGGATCTCTAACAATAACACAGTTACGGCAAAACTTATTTCTCGTGAAGTTATAGCCCACAATAATATATTAAAAGAACCCCTTCGCATTTAAGGAAATCAATCGAGATTCAATATGGCGAACTTCCAGATGGCAGCAATGAAGTACAGGATGATTAAAAAAAACGGGAAATTTTGAAAATTAAATAATTTCATGATTTTTTAAAAAAATAAATTATTTATCGCATTTACTAGTAAAAATAATGCCATTTGAGAATACATACAGTATAATTTATATTTTGAAGATGACCTCTTGCAGGTGAGCTCCTCCTCTACCCAAACATTCCTGCAGTCTCTTCGTTACATTCTTCATGGTTTGACGTAACACCTCCTAGAATTTCGGCAATTGCTGTTCGGATTTTGGCTTTCAAATCTTCCATTGTAGCAGGTCGACTAAGGAACACTTTGCTTTTGACCCCACAAAAAGAAATCACAAGCTTACAAAACAGGGGATCTGGAAGGTCAATGAATGTCACCAGTTTTCGAAATTACACGTTCCCCAAACAACTGGCGTACAGCAGCCATCGATATTCGTGCTGTGTGGGACGTTGATCCATCTTGTTGATACCAGGCTGTGTCAATAATGTGTGGAAATCTCTGTAGTTGTTGCACAACAAAGGTTTCCAGCATAGCGACGTAACGATTCGATGTGACTGTAATCACATGGCCATTCTCGTTTTCACAAAAATAATTGCCCATCACACCGTATGATGACATAGCGCACCACACAGTAACTTTGTTTCTGCGCAATGGACGCTGGTGTAGCTCTTGTGCCCAATATCTAAAATTTTGTTTGTTAACAAATGTTTGCGTACAGGAGGAGCTCTCCTGAATGAGGACATCTTCAAAACATAAATTATACTGTATGTATTCTCAAATGGCATTATTTTTACTATTAAATGCGATAAATATTTTTTGTCTCATGAAATTATTTAATTTTCAAAATTTCTCGTTTTTTTAAATCACTCTGTATTTGCCTTCCATTTATTTTAGTAATTTAAGAATATAATGGCATTTCTACACTTTTTGACCACTTTCCACAGACAGAATTTAACTTTTTTTTTATCACGGATCTAAAAGCAATTTTGCTCGAGTGGGGAAAATTTGTATGCACACATACTTTTATATTCTAATCATGACGGAAGAAAAATATATATAATTGTTTTCTGACGCATCAGTGTGTTTGCCTGTTACTTACTCTTCAGATGCCGCATCAGTGTGTTTGCCTGAGCCAAAGTTGCTTAAAAGCCTTAAAAAATCAGATTTAGAATGCTTGTAAATATTCAAATACGCTTCGTTGGGTAGGGCTTCTGGATGAAAAATCTGCTCACGTAAAGACATATTCCTCAAACAATATCAGTTTATAAACATTTGTCACTTACTTATGATTCGTACTTGTGAAGTTACTTTAATTTTTAGACACCCCCCAAAAATTGTTTCTGGATGCATCCCTGTCTCTGGCATAGTACCAGTATTTTACCATTGTCACATCATTATCAAGGGTAGGTAACAACTCGTCCAACTGGAGAGCCTTGCCTTTTCTTTCGAGTGGCGTCTTAATAGCAAGATCATAATATCGATGAAATACAATATCTACTCTAGAGAATTATTGTTTAAGTTCTGGAAAACTTTCTCTGCGTACCTGTCAGCATACTCCTTAAATGAAGAGCATCCTGTAATTCTTCCTAAGGTCTGCACAAGTTGTTGTTCATCTATGAAAGTGCATTCTAACTCATCACTAGACGGCGGAGATAATGTAACTACCCAAGCTTGCAACACATGAGTTCGGAAGCTCATAGGAAATGCTTCGGAAATGCTTGCTGCATTTCGTACGAAGATCTCCATTGAAATCAGCAGTAGACAATGGAATAGAAGTAAGCTAGTGTTCGAGAATAGATTGCAGATTTATTTCTCGACCTGATTCTGTAGTAGAAAGCAATCTATGAAAGAAGTCTACATGCCGTTTGACCAATTTGTCGTTTTGTTGTTTAGTCTGTTGAAATTTGTCAACAATGTTTTCTAAAGTCATAGCCTTGATATGTTTCAAAGGTTCTCAAGTGTAGTCGTCAATCAGCCCTAAACAAGATTGAAAGTAAATTTTCTTGATTTATAGTGGTCACCAAAATTTTCAAATTGACATACAAGCTTTATGGCGTCCCTTTCATCTCTTTTGCATCTATATTTTCAAAGCATTCTGAGAAACAATATACATAATCCGTCATTCCAGTACCAAATATACCATATGTCTCCTAGACGATCTCCTGGACGATTCGACTGATTTCCTTCACTGTTATACTGTTTACCTGTCCCTTGTGGTGCCGTTCCGGTTTTATTTCCAATCAACCAACCTTCAACTTTTATTTACTTACACGCTTGATATGTTCTCATGCCTGGTTAGTTTATATCTTGTTGAAAGTATTGTGTGTTGTTTTAACTGTTAAATTACTAGCACGAAATTGTTCAAATACACATGGATGAGTCTTAGGTAACAATTTCGTTTCATCTAAGTAGGCAGTGCTCCAGTGTAAATAATTTTAATGGTTGTAGGCAGCAAAACCAAGGAAGTATCTTTGTAAATAATGAGATTTGATGTTCCCAGTTCCCTTTTCTTTCTGCTCTAACGAACTGAAGTAATATATCTACCATACTCATGTCCTGTCGCCGGCATTTTGAAGTTGGGGAATTTCGAGTCACAAACTGATTGAACTCTCATTGCTCATTCATATCTTCTAAAATGTTCGTAGGTTGTTTTTGCACCAAATAGATTGTCTTTTGCTCACAACCTTCTACGGAGTCTTGTAAATTCATAAATCTTGATATTAACTCATGTTGTCTTTATATAGCAGCAAACATTGTCTACTGCTTGTTCTTGTTCGTCTAAGAGCACTTGTATTACTTAATTGTTTACCAATTCCATAACATCTAAGCATACAAATTTTGCAATGCTTCATAGGTTAAGTTGTTACCACTGATAGAACGAATGCATGATTTTCCACCTTATGCATTTGTAGCTGCATATGCTACAAATAAGCCACTTTGGTACCAAACTTCACTAAGATCTGCACCTGACATGTACTCTCGAATAACACGCAAGAAGTTCAGAGCTATCCGAAATCCACCAAGTTTGACCACAAAGTTTCTGTAGGCATCACTATTTATTTACCCACTGATATTTTCGTTTCATACTTATTTTATTTATTGCTTAACTTAATTTCTATTTAAGTTTTGTTTCCTTAAATTAGACTATTTCGCTTTAGGGGCCGAATTCATTTCATCGTTGCAAATAAAATATCAAATAAAAGAATGTTTTCAATACTAAGAATTAAAGGTGTATATATTCTTTATAATTGCCTGCATTTAGTTAGCATTTCTTATTTAAGATGATTCAAACATCTATATATTAATTAAATAATTCTCTCCATTGCACCAAAAATATATCTGACATTTTAAATAATACCATTGGTTTCTGACTTTGCATTTTTAGTCATTAAACAGGTATATTGTATTCCTTTGTTATGCGTATCTTACTTATTTATATCGAAATCAATATTATCGTACACACAAAACTGTTTAGATACACAAAATCTCAATATCTTTACAGCTATCTAAACTCATCAAAACATCTTGAATTCTAATTTTCAATTTTCTAACAAAAACTAAATTGATAATGTCAACAACAGTATCATTACTGTCACGAGACATTTCGATCTTTGTTCTTGAATTACATTGATTCAGTTATGCTAATAAAGTATTTTATTATTCTAGTAACATCCACTCTTTCTCTTGAAAAGTTAGGCTTTCTCACCAAAGTTTCAATTATTTAATACTATAATTTGTGTTGGTT
This sequence comes from Lepisma saccharinum, assembly GCA_022664845.1. Taxonomy (NCBI): domain Eukaryota; kingdom Metazoa; phylum Arthropoda; class Insecta; order Zygentoma; family Lepismatidae; genus Lepisma; species Lepisma saccharinum. The sequence goes on along the minus strand of JAGDQP010006615.1, from coordinate 51,865 downwards.
CCGTTTCTGCACCTAAGTCTCGAAATCATTCTTTGTATCATTCAAAGTACATTTATTCCGCTCATTCAAAAAAACTTAATGATTCTTGTATCATTCAAAGTGCATTTGTTCCGTTCAAGCAACAACACAATAATTCTTAATTTCAAATATCATGCCATATAACGCTCCAGATTGCATTGTCAATATATGGACATATATCTTTCTCCCATACCTTACATTTTTTCCTAAGATGCAATGTCCCATCTTGCGCATTGAAGATAAAAGTTCTTTATAATATTATTAAATAATCACATCAATCTGCTTTACAGATAGATCTTCGTTGTTTTTCTTTTGAATAACTTCAGTTTTTAAGTTTTCTTCTTCACTATTCTTCTCCTCTTTACTGTTGAGTTTGTCATCATTCTCCAATAATCCTTGGTCGATTTGAAAATAAAATTCTTTCCGAAATCTGTTTTGTTTCGATTTTTATATCAATTTGTTTTATCATTATTTCATGATCACTGTTTTCAAATTCTTGTTTCGGTTCTTTACTTTCAGTTCCTGTTCCGGTTTGATGATAGTTTCAATCATTTCTTGTTTGCAATTTTGAAAATTCTTTTTCTGGAACCTTTGTAGTGAGATACCTTTTTGTGAAGTTAAGATCTCTTACCCTGGAATCAGTAGGATTAGATTCAAAATAGAGCAGCTTTGAAGAATGAGTATTGTAGCCTTCTTCCGTTGTTAATCATTGTACGTATTCCTCACACGGATATAGTTTGGATAACCTTGTTGTTTTTCAGATCTTCTAAGATAGGTAATATCTATTTGTTTTGAACTTTAAGTCGGAAAAGTGAGTTGTGGTTCGTCTTGTTTATTGTTTTCTTTTCACCAGAAAAAAGATTTGCTTTCAATATTATTAAACTTATTCATTCTATCATTGTGATTTTTAGATCGTTTTAATTTGTCTAAACGGACATTTCTATATCTGTTGTAAATCAGTACTTGTATCATTCTGTTGCCCACTTCTTTTTGAGCTTGATCTTTCACGAGAGTTGGGTTATGCTATGGTGTTTTTTTTATCCAAATCCATTCTCCTGGATCAGGCGTTTTAGATATTCCTGTTTTCGATTCGATATTGTAGTCAGTATTCATTTACTGTGTAACTGTGTGATAGAAGCTATTATGTATAGTTTTTAGTTTGAAAGAAAGCATTAATTCTGCTTACTACTAGAGCTGATCTATACTCTAATGTTTTGTCTACGAAAAACGTAAACTTTTCTGTACCTGTATTGCAAGGTATTTTCAAGTGTTATTATTTGAATTTCTTGATATTATTTTAAACACTACCTTATTATCCTGTACCGTTCGTCCGGCTAAGCCATTATTTTGGGGATGCCATGCTGGGGAGTGGAATAATTTGACATTATTATCTCACCATGTTTTGGTTCGATTGCTATTGAAGGGTGGTCCATTGTCTGTTACGATTAGTTTGTGGTGCCCAAATATACTGTTCACTTCATCGATTAGATATTCTTTAGCTGTTTTCAACAGTCTAATCTCCACCCATTTGGTAAAGCTACACCAAAAACTTATGTCCGGCGAAATAAAAAATCAAGATTAATTCTTTCCAAAGGGTCTTTTATTTGTTTCCATTGATGGATCAATTTCTGTATAGAAGACCGACTCATCTCTTGAGATGCTTGGTATTTACTTAAGTAAAGTCTAATTCTGTTTCTGTTGATGGCCACCAGTAATAGGATCTTGTAGTTGGTTTCAACCTTTCTTAATATACATGATTCTGATGTGAATATTAAGATGTCGTTGAGAAATTTTGGTGCAATTACTAGTCCAGAGCCACATAATAAGCATTAATTTTGGGTCGTAAATAGGGGTTTTCGGCTAAAGTAAGCTCGATACTCTCTATTTTAGACAATGTCTCTGGCCAATCTCCTTGTGCCCATCTGTATATTTGCTGTAAGACTTTATCATTTTTTCCTCTAAACGTTTGTAATACAGGTGAATTTTCTTATAAATTTAACATATACATTTGTTATTGTTTAGAGTCTCCTGTATGTTTTGGTGTAGATAACCTCGACAAACAATCTGCTATTTGTACTAACTTGGAGTAATGTATCTTGTACGAGTACCTTGACAGGAAAAGTGCCCAACTTAAAAGTCTGTGATGGTCCGTACAATGCAATGCTTTATTTTCCCAAAAATTAATTTAACTGGTCGAGAATCGGTATATATTTCGAATGGTCTTCCGTATAAATATATATTATTTTTCTTACTGTCACAACTTAACTGAGAGCTTCTTTTTGGTAATGACTATAATTAGCCTCTGCAGTAGATAAAATGACAGACATACCGGCTACAGTGTTAAGTTTCCCTGTGGATGAACGTTTGGGAAGTTCATATATAATGCCATAGGGACTACGTCAGTGATTAATACTACCTCTTCATGTGGATTAAATATTTGTACCTATTGGCTATTCTTAATGGCCTCCTTGATGTTAATGAATTCCTGTGTATGTTTGTCTGTCCAATTCAATTTCGTGTGTTTTTTTTTCGTAAGAAATCATTTAGCCTACGAAGACGTGGTGTTAGGTTAGGCACGTGTTTGTGAAAGAAAGTTAATATGCCTAAGGAAGTTTTAATCTCATGAATGTTTGTAGGCGTAAGGCATTTCTGAATGGCTTCCTGGTGTTTGGTGTTAGGTTTGTATGATTCTGCCGTAATTGCATGTCCCAGATTGTTTCTAAAAAAAATGATATTTCGTAGCCTTTACTTTTTTCTTTTTGTCGGAACTTATCTAATACTTTATATGTACGTTCATAACACTGTTTAACATCTCTACCACAGGTGATAACGTCATCGATGTATGCCTGTGCATATGGAAAGTTAGAGAGGATCAAGTCCATAGTTTTTTTTAAAGATAAATGGTGTGCTGGGTACCCCAAAGGCTAAACGTTTATTTTCGTACAAACCCCAAGGAATATTCATTACTAATTACTTTCGGGCATCTGGGTCCAGTTCTAATTGTATATAAGCTTGATTGAGATCAAATATAATAAATGTATTTGCACACTGTAATTTAGAAATGATATAATCTATGGTAGGTAAAGGATACGTCATATTTTTCACAGCTGTATTAACCGTTGTCTTGAAATCAGCATATACGTATCTCCGATAAGTCTTTTTTGAGAAGCACAACAATGGGAATTGTCCATTCTACATACTGAACTGGGGCAATTATGCCCTATTAATGTAATTTGTCTAGACTAGTTTTTACTCTATCTAACAAACTTTGCGATATGTTGTAATGTCTTTTAAATATTGGTCATATACTTTCTTCTGTCGGAATAATGACTTTAAAATCTGCAACAGGATGTACTATATTGTTCTGAAAAAAAAAAACTGCATATGTTGTAAAAATTTGATTTTTCAACGTTCCGTGTTCAGTAGGTGAGAGTTCCTGTAAAGAATTAACGATTTCGGTTACAGTAAAAAAAATCCCACGAGGCCATATTTTATCTATTACGTCGCGTCCCAGTAACACATTCAGAAATCCACATTCAACCACATTAAGACTGGTGTCCCATACTCTAGATCCAATCTTCACATTGAATTGTACTATTCCTTTAGTAACTAACTGGTCTCCGTTAGCAGCTATTAGGATTGTGCTTATAGGAATAATTATCTCACCCTTCTGTACATTCCTAATTGTTTTCCACAAGAGGAGACCTACTCCCCAACCAGTATCTAACTCAGCTTTTATGTTATTTCCATTCATAAATATATCTAACAAATATGGTTCTATTTCTTGGGTAGAGGGACGTAAAATCTTCACCGCTGTTCTCCCTCTAACTAGCCCTTTTTATCATTTCTGATAGCTTCTCTTTCCATCTTATTCATGATTGTTTTCTAGAGGACAATTTTATCGAAATGCCTTAATCATCTACTTCAATCATCAGCTAGTTGACAAACAAGTTCAGATCCGAATTCTCGTTCGCCCGTTTGATATTTTAGTTTTATATTTCTTTTATTTATTGCTTATCTTAGTTTCTAATTCCGTTTTGTTTCCATAGATTAGATTATTTGACTTTAGGGACCGAATTCATTTTAGCATTGCAAACAAAATATCAAATAAAATAATGTTTTAAATACTAAGAAATAAAGAGTATGTATTCTTTTTAAATGCCTGCAATTAGTTAGCATTTCTTACTTAAGACGATTCAAACATCTGTACATTAATTAACAAATAATACTATCCATTGCCCCCAAAATATATCTTACATTTTAAATAATCCCATTGGTTTCTGACTTCAAGTTTCCATTTTTTATCATTACATTTTTAGCCATTCAACAGGTATATTGTATTCCTTTATGCATGTCTATCTTACTTATGTATATCCAAATCAATATTATCGTACACACAATACTGTTTAGATACACAAAATCTCAATATCTTTTCAGATATCTAAAATCATCAAAGCATCTTGAATGCTAATTTTCTATTATCAAACAAAAACTAAGTTGACAATGTCAACAACAGTATCATTACTGCCACGAGACATTTCGATTTTTGGTCTTGAATCACATTGACTCAATTATGGTAATACAGTATTTTATTCTTCTTGTAACACCCATGTCGGTGATTTACATTGCACTAAAGATTTTCGTCAAGTTTTAAAACTGTTGGTTGTCTTGGGTTTAGTTCGTTGTATATTTTCAGGAGTTGTATTACTGTGTCCACAGATTGTTTTCTTCATGAGTAGCAGTACTACCAATTGGAATACACTCCACAGTTGTTAAACTACTTTGGCCGATGCAGAAGACAAATCAAGGAAACCTGTCTATGAAGGAACCTCCGAAGCGTTTTGGTTACTTGTTGTGCAAAGTACACCATGCAATGTCATGTGTAAGTGCCTTATCAGGTTCTTCAGTTTCATTCTTTGTGAGCCGATCAACGTCAGTAATCTAGGTGAATTGGTCGAATCTGCCCCCGATAACGTGCTTCTATTATTTGGTAAAAAGGAATGTTAGGAATTTGACAGATTTATTTTTAACTACCTTAAGCTTCTGCCAATATTATTTTTCTTGAAGAGCTGAAGACAAAATATGTTACCACCTGCATTGCACGCTCACCAACAGGAGTATCTTCAATATTATCTGCTGCGAAGTGAACAAATTTGTATACTTGACGATTAGAATGTCCATAAAATCCCTGTATGTTCATAAAGAGCTAGGTTTTCTTCATTCATTTTGCGCTAATGTTGTGTCGATACGTCGAGCCACATCGCAAGTTATAATATTTACCGCTTTATGCATCAGATCCACAAGTGCCTTTGATGTAGTAGATTGATGTACTTTTATAACAATACCAAGGTAGCAGCGATTTCTCAGAACAGGCATTGAAATTGAATCAGTAGTACAACATGTGAGGGTTTTAACCGAGTGCCTGATTGCAAATTAATGAACAAATTTGCATGTGTTTTAATTTAGATGTTTTTGGCAGCATTTTAATCATCTTTATAGAATTTGACCCCCTTTTAAACCTGTTTGATACCAAACTTGGCTAGGTTAAAAAGTAAAAATATGGCCGCCACATTGAAAATATTAGTCGCCATATTAAATATATATTTTTGTGCGGCCTAGCATCAAATTTTAAATAATTTGACCTAACTTGTTCAACATCACAACATACAAAATTATACTAAATATGCATATATTGGATTACTTTCATGTACATTTTCACGTACAAGTAGTGTGCCTATTGAAAGTCTTCCATTTTAGAAAATGGTGGCTCCTGACGTAATTTTAGAAATTCAAAAATGCCAACAAGCAATTTCATTGTCCCTAGGTACCCATAAAACAAAACATATCGGTTGTCATTCTGTAATCCCGTAAGTCCTCATAACTGGATATCGCCGCTAGTCTATATGCCATCACAATTCGGGTGATGGAAAGTGTGCAAACTGATTGCTGTGTCTATACCCTACGATTATAGCAAAATCACACCGGGCACTTTTGCTACGAGAGTTACAAACACGAAGTTAAAATACAAACAGCTACTCCAAACTGAATAATTACAGAATCACACCACTTGAGGTGGGAATAAGGAAAACTTCAAGGTCGAATAATGCATATCCTAATTAGGTGCAGAGCTGCCAATACAAAAGGAAAAAATAAGCATTATTTTGTTGTCTAATCTCGCTGCTCTCCCTACAAAACAAAACTAATCTAGCAATTTTTAATGCTGAAATTTAATACTCATATACACCTTTCATAAATCAAACAAAAATCTGATTAGAAAAGTCTTAACAAATTAGGAGTAGTTGTGATAATATTTTAATATGAACAGAGCGTCTCAAACTACTAAGAGTAAATGCATCAAGAATGAGATGATACGTTTATTGAAAGTACATGATTTGTTTGCAAATAATGTTCCACCAGTTCGCCAAACAAGATCTAACATTATTTAAAAACAATCTGGAAATATTTTGTGGCAGAATTTTCAGCACATTTTGCAGGGCATATTGTACTCAGGGGCCATTGTACCTAGATGCGGTTTCGAACCAAGAACGTAACCAGAAATCATAGGGATCAGATCTGAACTCTGCGGTGGTTGGACTTAGCAGTAATGCCATTTTCCAGAGAATTATTAAAATGTTGTGCCAAATGTCTTATGGTATAATGATACAGATTTCTTTCTTTCTTTCTAATACATTTCTGGCCTCTCCTGCATGATATGTATTGTGTATCCAAAGACTTTCTTCAATACGTGGTTGTACTACTTGGAATTACCTGTGGTTAAGGATGAATACGGATGGTTAAGGATGGTTGAGGATGAATACTGTACTGGCAGACACGAAATTTTATTACACATAATCGTTCGTTTCTAAATTCAGAATTATATGTACCTGGTTATTCAAAAGTATGTAACCATCCATGTGACTTTTACATATTTTAAAGACCATATGCAATGTAAATTAGACCAAGTGCATCTTCCCGTTCGCCATCTTGCATTCAACTTTATTTTCCTCAAATGGGATTAGAAACAAGTTACATGTAAAATATATCTAACTTTGCGAAACTAAACAAATTTCAAACAACCACAGTTCTTAGAGAGTTACTTGCTCAAACGTTAACGCAGACCACGCCCTCTGATCAACTACAACGCTATCTCAAGCTCGAGATAGAAATACTACATAAAAATGAAATTTGACGGCCAATTGAATAAATAAAGAATGATATAAGCAAATAATAAATACATCAATAACAAAAAAGGAAACAAATAATTAAAACACCATCTTATACTTGTTTGTCCCACCTCAGTCCTTATCCAAATCATGTTCCACCAATCCAACCTGGAAACTTCTTAATTATCTACAGTTTCTCGAATACATTACGTTCTCTCTCTCTTGTATTCCCATTCCTCACTTATATTCAACTCGCTGTTCCAGTTCATTGCTTTCTCCCTTGCTTCTTTGATTTACCACTTCCGAAACAATTTCCTTTCCTTTTGATTTAGTGTCTCCCAAATTTCCCAGTCTATCTCATGCTCCTTCTCCCGGACGTGTTTGTAAAAAGCATTTTTGGCTCACAAGCAAACATACTGATGGGGTAGAAAATGATTAAATATATTTTTTTCCTACATGATTAGAATGTCAAACTCTGTGCACATGCAAATTTTGGCCACTCGAGCGCAATTACTTTGGGAGATATCGATGATATAATAGTCAAATTCAGTCTCTGGGAAGTGTTTAAAACGTATGAAAATATCTTTATGTTCTTAAATTGCTGAACGAAATGGGAGACAACTACACAGTAATAGGTACTTGGTGGAAGGTACTACCTGTTGCAGGGTATGTTCATCATGGCCGCCATCTGGATATCCGCCACATTGAATTTCAAATGATTTTCTTAAAAAGAAAGGCGATCGTCTAATGTGTCATTCTGGACTAGAATTTTACGAGAAATTTGTTTCTGAAGTAAGTTTTCCGTTAAAGTACTATTGTAAGAGATAAGAGTATATGCCACTTCTATGCAGGAAATGATGCAATAGTCTGAAACCCCCCTTTTTGTTTTGAAATAATGGAAGAGATGAAACCCAAATGTATACAAATCCATATCGATAGGGCACTATACCCAGGAACTTTTTGTATCCATTTGAGTTTCATTGCTTTGTTATTTCAAAACCAATTGAGTGTTTTCAAGCTATTGCATCGTTAACCCATGTTAGTGCTGCATACTCTTATCTCTCATAATAATACATTTACGGCAAAACTTGCTTCAAAACCGTAATCCCCGTAAATTTCTAGCCCAGAATGACATATTACACGACGCCTTTCCATTTAAGAAAATCAATCGAGATTCAATATGGTGGATATCAAAATGTCGGCCATGATGAACAGACCCTACAAAAGGTAGCGCCTTCCACCAATCACCTATTACTGTGTATTTGCCTTTCATTTCTTTCAGCAATCTTAGAGCATAAGGATACGCTTTAATCACTTTCTAGAGACAGAATTTGTCTTTTTATCATCGATATCTCCCACAGTAAATGCGCTCGAGTGGTCAAAATTTGCATGCGTACCGACTTTGAAACTTTTATTATGACGGAAAAGAAAAATATATAATTGTTTTCTTCCCCATCAGTATGTTTGCTTGTCAGTAGTAGAACGCTCACCTGTGGTGCTTAGAGTTCTTGGTTTTATCCCGGCTCATGTTATGTGAAATTTGTGATGGACTAACATCGTGTGGGTGGGTTTTCTCGGGGTTGTTCCGTCTCCTCACATTTTCTTCATTCCACCAAATCTCCCATCATTATCAATTTGGTCTGAGTCAGAGTTGCCTAAAGACCTTAAAGGAAAATTCAAATTAAAAACTTGAGAACGGTTAAAGATAGTATAAAACTAAATGCGCCAATGATTTTCTGAGAAAATGGCAGCTGTATGTGATGTTACTTCGCTCCCATTAACAATATATACTAAGTTGTATCCAAGACGGCGGGTATAGAGGTTCAGTATCTGGCCTCATTTATTTTGCGTGTGGTCACATACATGTTCGGTGAAATGTAGAAATTATATGGTTGGTTTCGAACACCGGTATATGAGCGCGTGAAGTGTGTAGAATAAGACGAGATTGCCTTTGAACAAAACTACATCACTAGAAAGGAACAATGAACAGAGACTAAAGGCTGTTATGATTACAACTAAAGTTGATCTATGTGCATGCGGCATCGTTTGATTTGCAAGGAATGTTGACGGTAATTTATAAAATCGCTCTCTCGAGTTCTGATACACCCTTTGTGTGTAAACCATATTTGACTTTTGGCCCATTTATACTACTTAACCCTCGATATTGCAGGTTTCTGTAATACTACATCTGGGCCTGAATCAGAGTTCATATATAACGTTAAATGAAATTGAACATGTATATAAACGTAAATTAGCAATGAATTACCCAATAGGCGTTTTCTGTTTATAATACGAAAACAATGATCCTTTTGTGCTGCACATTAACATACTCAATCTTCGAAAGATATAGATATATTCAATCTTGCCATTGTCGTCAGCACGAAAAGTTTATATTGAATATTATACCAAATTCCAATTAATCTATCTAAAGAAAAAAACTATCATGGAAATCAACTCCCTTCATTCTATGTTTATTTGGTGCATATTTAGCTTCTTAAAGAGTATAGAGCGTCTTTATCACCTGTACATTTGTTTTTGTATTTATATATGAACATGTAAATCAGCATGTGCATGAATAAGTATTTCCTTTCAGAATAAGTTCTCTGTTTATTTTCATCTTGTTTCATGCTTTCTCCTTTCTGCATGGCCTGTTTTGTGCCTTTTCTTAATTCAGCTTGCTTTGATTCCTGGGAAAGGGAGAGTTTCGCAAACAAAGTTATGTTTGATTTGACGCTGCCAACCAGCCAAAAGCATGAGCTGCTGTAAGTTGCTATCTAATTAGTATAAGCTTACGAAAAATACAATAAGCAAAACACTATCTTCCAGAACTATACGAACACGTTAAAGCAAAATATCCCTAAGTGTCACATTTATATTCTTTTTCCATTGTGATTTTTGAAATGAGAGAAAATATACGGTCAATCCACCGGTTTTTTTTCAATTTTCCCTTATGCATTGACATAATTTTGATTTCTGATTTATTTCTGAATAATGAAGCACCTTGTAAACTACAATTTTATTTTATATATATGCAGCAGTATTTAGTAGCGCTCACGTACCTCTCTCCCATGAATGGCTTTAATTTTTTGCAAACTTTGTTTTAATTAAATTTTATCATAATACTCAGCGCTGGCCATACTGCATTGAAACAAAAATATAATAAACAACTTACTAACAGTAGAATAAGGTAATTAAAAATTTATTTCTAACATCACTAGATGGCAGTGTTAATCTCTCCCTCTCCAGAAATCAACTGCGGGAGTCCCGGACACCTGTACAACGGTTACATGGAGGGAAATCGAACAACTTTGCAGGCGATTTTCAACTTCCACTGTCGTAAAGGAATGAAATTTGAAGGTGTGTCCAGACAAACTGTATGTCAATCCGATGGTACGTGGTCTCATCCGGTTCCCAAGTGTTTAGGTAAGAGGGAAAACTATGCGAATTTTGACAATAATACCTTTTGCACATTTTGGACGCACGAAACATTAGAAAATAAACACTTTCAAATGCACTTTCCCTGTTTACACATTACAAAGAAAGGCACATGCAGGGCGTGCTGAGAGGATACGTGTTTGTGTGAGTGTACCGTATGTGTTATCAAACATATGCATGAATGTGTGTGAAACAATGGTTTTTTTAAGTTGTGATTGATCTGAAGCCTGCTTTTCACTGGTAAGTACAAAATTTGTTATTCCTGGTTAGGAAATTAAAAGTTACGAAACGCAAATAAACTACCAGTACCGTCTAACTTAATAGAGAGCAATCAAGAAATGTTTCTTAAAGATAATTTTCAATCGTGTACTTTATATATATTAGAATGTTTTCTCAACAGTTTCCAACTGAAATGCAAGAGTATCCGTACACTGTTCAGAGAGCTAAATTAAATTTTGAAAAAGAAGGGAAAAACGCATTTAGCCGCGTATTACCTGTGACTATTATTAAGTCGGTAGAATGAAGCTTTTGCACAATAATAAACATTTAAGAGAGGCAATAGTCTTTCAAATTGTTTAATGGCACCATCATAGTAAATGATATTAAAATATTTCTCAACAGAAATGAGAAATAACTCCTTTCGTAGCTTTTTTGCACCATATGTAAAAGTTCATAAAACTTAATTTTTTAAACAAATATAAAACAATTTTGTTTCATTTCATATCATGCTGTTATCTCCGATTTAAACCTGTCTCAACTTGTGACCCGTGGCAAGCACAATTTCTCGAGATGTGAAAGTGTAACAAATTGATACGACGTCAATACGTGATATGGAGAGGACAGGGAGGTAACAATGCCTACGTGACATTCGCCTCACATGACTGGGAATAAACAGTGCAAGCTACATTCAAGATGCTAGACCTGTACAAGGTTTGAAACGACTTCACCACCATGGCTGGATCTAAGAATTTTGCCACTCCGTAAAAAAAGATTCACAGCAGCTCCAACCTCAGGTTTTCACCTAAGGTTGTAAAAATTTTACTGACAAATTGTCCATTATTGTAAAAACAAAACATAATAAAATAAAATATAGCAACTTTATTTAGTACAATCATATGGGGAATATTGAACCATAAAATCACAAACACTCTACTCTAGTAATGGAGTCAGGGGAACCCCGCTTGCACCCCTTGATCCTTCGTGACCATTGTTTCGTATTACTTATAATCTAATTACAGTTTACAGCGATGTTCCCACGCAAGAAAATTGAGTTTACACCAAAATAGTTTAAAAAATGCCAAAATTATTTTGTTTCTATTGTTTCTAAGCCCTTGAGTTAAAGGGAAAATTATTAAAACTCACTGAAACCTCAAAACCGGCACTGTGTTACTTGTTTGGACAAAAAGAATGGCAATTATACGATTGTAGCCCCAAAAGTTCGGGACCTGAGGCCCAAACATGAGGAGACTGAATAATGAAAGCTTATAAAGCTGGTCATGTGGAGTATCAAATTAAAGGATTTTCCCCACTGAATATGAATTACTTCTTCAGAAAATGATTTTAGGGACTGCACATTTATAGCAAAGACAGAATAGTTTAGATACCAGAATGGTGGTCATTTCTGGTCGAAAACTGGTTAAATGCTTTTCTTGACTTTTTTCTTAAACAAGCCTTGAGAGAAATATTTTTGAAACTCATTCAAACTTCAAAATCTGCACTTCGTTACTTGGGTTGGCACAAAGTAGCGGTAATTACATGATAACCGCCTCCAAAAATTGGCCGCAGGATGGGGAACAGAAACATGAATGTTTATAAAGTATGTCATATAGGGTATGAAATGAAAAGTTTTTCCGACTGTATATAAAAAATTAATTGTTTTATTCTGAAAAGGAATGTATAAATTCCAAATTTATAGCAGTGTATACACAAATTGCTAAACTATTCAATCAGGTTCTGGAAACAAAAGGAGACTACGAAACATTACAAAATTGGCAGCTTTGCAAGGTTCTGATAAGTGTTCTGGGCTACTAGAACTTCACTCTTTCGGTCCTTGAATGTGATTCGACAAGTACCTTCAACGGGAAAGGGAAGGCAAAATTCGTGAAAATGCTGTTGTCAGAAGTTTGAGTCCTATGATACAGCTTGTCCAAAACTTGGAACACATTGGACTCGTTGACATACTAATTGCATCTCTTGAAGAATTTGTATGTACTTTCCATGAATCAATTAATTGTTCTGTGGATGAACTTAGATTGCTCACAGTGAACAGCAGCTGTCAAGAAAATGATTAAACCTTTTAAATAGAGCCAAACGTTAGATTTCTCTTTGCAACAACCATCAAGAACCTATTCAGTTGAACAGATAAAGATGACAAATTATGAAACTAGGACTTACAGCTTGGCTAAGAAAACTTGCAGGCCGTTGGGAGGGTCATAGTTGGACTGAAACTGAAAAACCAGTTTGGCGTTATCCAAACAAAGTCCTTCAAACAGTTCTGACAGATGTACTAGAATATGTTCCAGAAAGGCGATGAAGACGAAGAAACAGAAGAAAATAGAAGAAATATGTTGCTAGATGATGTAATGGAAGAATTATCTATCGATGAAAGGAGTCTTGGTGATATAGATAATGATGTGGATGAATAATTTTGAGTAGTATGTAAGTAAGCTCTTTTATATTGGACCCCGGAAATGCTACTACCACAACTCAAAATTTGTCGATTTTGAGTTATTTACATATTCGGACATCTGAAACTAAACTCTATCCGGCAATATAACTCTCATACCATATTTCTTCTACAAGCCACGTGAAAGCTCTATTGTCAGTATTCCACAACCCGACTAAAATATATGTATCCGTCCTCAGTACTGGCACTGCTTTACATTAATACAGTTTCACATTAATGACGCTGATCAGCAAGATAAAACACTGTTTAAGCAGTATTTTCTTACCATTCTTTCTTGTTTTTTCAATATAACTAAAAAAAATCATCCAAAACTTCCATTCCGATTTTTTTCAAAACTAACATTTTTGAGTTGTGACAGTGAGATTGCCGGGATCTGTAAGACATATCATGATTTCTTTTCAAAGAATAAACCTTACTTAAAATATGAAAACGAATATTCTTCCAAAAATTAAGAATTTACAACAAAAAATTACTACCATTTTTGCTTTAAGCATTTTGTGTATACTTTGCTATAAATTTGGAATTCCTAAAATCCTTTTCTGAAGAAAATAATTCAATTTTATATACAGTCAGGAAATTATTTTATTTGATATTCCACATGACCTACTTTATAAACATTCAGTTTTCAGTAACCCATTTTGCCATCAATTTTGCGGGCGGTTGTCGTATAATTACAATTTCTTTTCGGCCAACACAAGTAATACAGTGCCGGGTCTGAAGTTTGAGTGAGTTTTAAAAATATTACGAGTATCTTAAGGCTTGTTTAAACAAATTTCATAAAGACATTTGACCAGTTTTCGACCAGAAATGGCCGGCACTCTTATTTCCAAGCTGTCTTATTTTTGCTGCAAATTGGAGTCCCTAAAATCATTTTCTGATGAAGTAATTATACCCCACATGACTTACTTTATAAGCCTTCATTTTTCAATTTCCCCTTTTTGGACCTCAAGCCCCGAATTTTTGGGACCACAATCATGCAGTTACATTATTTTACGAAAACAAATAACACAGTGCCGATTTTGAAGTTTGAAAAAGTTTTAATAATTTTCCCCTCGATTCAAGGGCTTAAAGTAAAACCATAAAAAATTAAAGAACTTTGGGTCATTTTTGACAAAAATGGCCACCATTTTTGGTATAAAGCCAATTTTTCACGGAAATGCATCGTAATAAATTTCATTTAGATTATAAAGAATAAGAAAATTTGGTCACAAAGGATGACGGTTGCATGTCGGGGCCATACAAATAATTGTAAATATACGCCTTTGACCACCATTCGAGCAAAAGTGGCTGCTATTATGATCTAAGGCCAGTTTCATTTTTTTATCGTTGCTATAAATTTTATTTATTTAATGTAAGGAATGAGAAAAATGGTCCGGAAAAATCAGGGTTGTGCACGTAGAGGGGGCATAGAAAATAATTGTAAAATATCTGCCTTTGACCAGTTTTCGACCAAAAATGGCCGCTACTGTGGTCTACGGCCAGTTTTATGTTTTTGGAACATATCTATAAATTTTATTTAGACCATAAGGAGTAAGAATAAAAATGGTTTCAAAGGATCTTGGGGTGGATACTCCCTCCGTTTGCCCGACTACTACCTTAACGGCTTGCTTTACGAGCACATTTTATGTGTATGTTTTAACAGTCAGTTGTCAGTTGTTTTTTTGTTTTTCATAATTCAGTTCTTTCTCGAATTTTCGTTTAGGATGTTCTGTGGGCTTACTTCTTTATAGGTTATTTGGTAGAGAAGAAAATTTTTATTGGTTTAGTTTTACTAAAAAATATTCATTACTCATAGCATGCAGAACACACTAAAACATTCGCTCCACGCAGTGATATTTGCAGAGATTCTATAGGAGAGTTATTCATGACGAGATAAAAATAAATTATATATTTATATAATGGCATTCCTCAGTTTTCGTACATTTGCATGGAAGGTAGGTGACTCCAGTTTCGTCCCCGTAAGATTCTAGAGTTTTCCGGTAGGAGCGCGAATGGAGAGGCAAACAAGGCGAGTTGTGAAAATGTAGTGATCCTGGAAGCTTTGGTTGTTGTACCTGGATTAATTTTTGTTTTCCTGTGAAGGTGAGTTCTTACAATGTGATTATAAGTAGTCATGTGTGCCTAATGTAAGTGTAGTTGTTAAGTGCTCTGCTTGCCGTTGGAGTAGGTACGTAGTCTATAGAAGGGTATGTTTTACGTGTCGCGAGGTTCACTGATTGAGAAAGCAGGGGACACCATGTTCGTTTACAGGTTGTGCCTAATTTTGTCTCTCTTCATTTCCTAATTCCGTCCCTTGGATGAAACATGCTCACACGACAAAAAACACGTGCAATTTATTTGTTCTACATGTCTATACGGTTAACTGATATCTTCAACGCATACTTAATGCTATTCATATACAAGTAAACTGCATATTGTTTCTGAATTTCGCTAAATGCATTTTTTTATTTATATCGGTATACACTTTTGTATTAATGCACTAGATTAAATTTTATATGAAAACTTGTGGAATGGCTTTTTGTAACTTACATGTACCATATCGTAAAATAAATAAACATTAAAAAACTTGTAAGTTATCTATTTTTATCGGATATTTTTTATGGGGGATGAAATTAAAAAAATATTTTTGTGATTTTTTCGAGAGCAGATACTTTTGCAATTACGTTTTTAGGGCACTAATAATTATCTATACATGCAATTTGACTTGTTATCCAGTTAAAGGGATCATAAACGCTGGGACTCTGAAATTTTGAAGTTCTTACGCTATTTCATACGGTCTCCAGGTACGAAAATGTGCCTAGGGAAAGGAATTTCAGGAATACCTGACAGTATTTCACTTCCTTCTACCGTCCTCTCTAGGTTCACGTGTTGCACTATCGAAAGAACCAGCTTTCGTCATTTTCTCCATGCAAATCCGTAGACATTGACAGCTACCACTACTCCATATGCATTTCGTTTATCTCATCTGAGTCGCATTTGTATATGCAATTATATTTTCTATCTTCGATAGTCTACCTACTTGAGAATAATGCTTTTATCTTGGACATACATCGTAGGTTCATAAATAAGGACCCACACAAAATTTGTTCTAGGTTCTCTAATAATGTTCAGGAGATGCTAATGGGTTATGTTAAATTATTTTATGCGATTAATTGACAACGAAGCATTCGTGCAAGTTAGTTAAACACTGTAAAATAAGGCAGTATATAAAGACTCTTTCTTGTACCGTATAACATGAATTATATATATTATTTGAAAATTTTGTGCTCCATGCCGTAAGCTGTGCTGGTGAAGAACAAACATTTACAGTGTCTTATAAATGTCAAGAAATTAAATCAACAGCATGTTACATTTCTGTTAGCTTATATCTGCTACAAAGTATTTTCTAACGCAAAAGTAAAAGCAACGATATTCAATCGAGTAACGTAAGGGATTTGCACTAATCAACGTTTGTTATTTTGAAGGTATCGCCATCGTTTATTATTCTATACATTATAACTGTTAAGCTATTTCTTGAACGCTCTGTAGGTAAGTATGAATTTATTTTTTGTAAACATATGGTAGTACCAGATTAACGTCTACATCCTCCAACTAGAAAGGTAAGCGTACAGCTTCTATATTTGTCCGTATTACCACAAAGTATTAATGAAAGTCGCATGTAAGAAACAACAGCTGAAGACAAAGTATGTTTCTAGAGATCAACTGTGGCCATCCAGGCGTTCTGTACAATGGTTGGTTGGAGAATATAGAAGCAGGCACTACATTAGGAGCATCTATAATCTTTCGCTGCCGCGACGGAATGAAGTTAGAAGGACATACATCATCTGTCTGCCAGATAGACGGAAAATGGCGATATGCAGTTCCCAAATGTCTTGGTGAGTAGAAACGTTAAACACAATGTAAGTATATTTTATTTTTCGAAATACTATTAGCTATTTAGAATACATTTAAATAAAATATATCTTCCAGTTTCTGTAGAACAGGGAAACAACATACAATAGAATTTTATGAGCTAGATTGTAATTTGTAAAATGATACCGCCCTCGACAATATTAAACCCATTATTGAGTAACCAAATCCAGTAACTACTTGACACGGTAATTGCTGAAACAAAATTTGAATTACAGTTTTAACCAATATTTTTACTTTATACTTGTATAAATTAAATGTAATTATCATTTTCTGTTTCATCTTGCGTCTGACGCACAATATACTTGAATTTTATAATATAATAATTATATGAAAGATTAGTTAATTAAACAGATTTTTTATACAAGTTCAGTAATATTCACAAAGATTTTATACGTAAAATTTCACTAACTTATGCGCTTATTAAAGCAATTACAATATAACATGAACCTTTTTAATCGTTGTACTTTTAATTGCCTAATATTGAGATTGAAATGACTCAAAAGAAGCCAGTTACTTTAACTAAAGCAAGGGAACTCTATGGCCCTTAACAGTTTGCTAAGTTTGTGTTCCTTTGTTCACACTGTTATACGCAGAAGTGCTTTAAATAATTTATAGAACTATCTTTCCTAGGTACGTAGAAAATCTCGATTATGCTGGACTAGTTCCCCAAATAAAATATAATTTTCTACCCAGGCAAATTCATTATAGATGATTATGAGGAAGTACGTGTATTGTGTTATTTTCTATTTTTCGTAGGATTATTTTCGTAATGATTAATGGTTTTAATATTATTGTTGTTTATTTTAGATAATAATCTAGTAGTAAAACATAATGAAAATTCATTACTAAATTGGTTCATTTAAAATCAATTAATATGTAAATAGAATAGACGCCTTTCTTTAATACAAATAGACTTATAACTGTCTTGTCTATATTCCATTTATGTGAATCCTGCTTATGTATTTTTTGTATTTACAGTTAGTCAACAGTGTTTATTGATTCATTTACTTTGTAATCTGTTGCAATTATATTTACAAGGTATTATTACTTACTACTTTTTATATTGAAATAGTTTTTTGAAATTACAGGAAGTTATGAACGTTAGCTTCATTAAAATAAATAATACTCGTAAGTTTATTGCACTAAGATAATTTCAAATTAAGTGACTACGATAATTTCATAATATTGTAACAACAAAAATTAGAATAACCAGCACACAGTTTGGTGGGATGAAACCACTTAATAATTTTAAATTTTTTCAATGTACATGTTTTCTTTGCCGTTATTTAATTCGGATTAATTTTGAGTAGGACAAACGCACTTCCACATAACATTAAATAAATTTTAGTTCGTGAACATAATAGTGTGTAGTTTTCTTTTCTGCCCTAATTGTACCATTCTTCATGGCAAAAGATAAAGTTCTTTAGAATTTTAAATTTTATGTATTTTTTTCTTTGTTATTTAGTGTACTTCTATACATTTGATAACAGTATTAAATTTCCAATAAAATGTTGAAATCTCCATTGTAATTTACTACTACTTACGAGGTACGAGACATGAATTCACCTAGAGAGTCAAGATCGACATGACAATCGAGTTCATTGTTGCAGCTATAAGATACAAGGTAAAGGTACCTTATGTAAGATGCGCAAGTGCCCTGAACAGCTCATGGGGGATGTGGCGGTAGAGTTTCACGTATTCTCAACCTACGACAGGAACTGAGATGGGATGGTCAATCCTACGTTCGACTGTTTTTACTTCCCGAGGCGTCCAGAATACTAAACACATTGTAATTCTCAATTTGATATGGGGATGAATGCACTTCAGGGTAACAGGCATGAGAACACTGAAGAAAAGTGTCCGGCGTCCTAACCGATATTTGAACTTAGTCGTCCGATTCATGGTTTGACGCGTCATCTGAGCTACAGCGACTCAAGTATGAGGTAAAATGATTCAGAAGAAAGTATTGTCTGTTGAACATGTTTTCTGTTCGCTTCCCTATTTCTCTTTCACTGAGAAATGTAAAGTATTTCGTTCGTTAATATTATGTATTTTGTAACGTTAAAGATGTTTTCTAACTACCAATGTATTACTTTGAATATTGTTCTTTTCTATGTGTAGTGTTTCTATAAAGTGGTCGTTTCTATTTCGAAATCCGCATGTTTGTGATATCCTCTACCCAATGTTACACAACCCTTTATATAGTTTTGTTTATATTATCACGAATATCCTGAGTTCGATTTCAAATTATTTTCAGAATATATTTCATTTTCAAGCATGCATAGTGTTGCCTTTACTCAATTTCGGAAAATACTTTAAACCAAAATGTGAAAATTTAGTTTGTATACCGATAATTTAAATTTATATTAAATACGTAAAATATTTTGGCGGAAGACAAGCAACATCAATAAAAATAATTACACAAGATTAGAACAATCGAAGCGAAGCTAAAGAAGATCTAGCTATTGACACATACTGTACATATAGCTTTGAATACACGTTGCTTGCACTTGCCACTTAAGCATCAACATTTATACAACAAAGTTAAGCAAAAATCTTACGGTATCTTACGATAAAGCACGGCATCTTACCCTGATATTGTGAAAAATTGGCTACTTGGGCACAACATTAATTATATGAATGAATCATTGACAAACTAACAATTATCAGTATATTCAGTGTTTCTTTCAGAAATTTTCTTTCGAGGGTGGAAAATCAAGTTGTGGGGGGGGGGTCTCACGAAAATGTTAAATAATGCATGTTGACTTCTAAGTGCTAACACTATAAAACAACACTACCATTACTTAAGAACATGTCATACTTCCATGGGCGGCGATTGCCGGTCAGAAGTGGAGGGGCAAGTTAGCCTTTGAATATTTGTAATTAGTGTAAAATATGTATGACCTTTCAGTGGAGTTTTCAAAAGTGAGATTGTATAAAGAACAGGATATTCTTGTAAACCATTTATAGTAAATGGGGATAAATTATTTAATTAACATAATTTTTAATTGTTGAAATGTGTTCATATACGTGGGCGAAGTGAGTGATTGTGATCAGTTTTCGACTGTTCGTTTTCATATAATTCTTTTCATATTTTGGCACATTTTATACCTAAATACACATTTTAGTGCATTTTCTCCGCGCATGCATATTTTGCCAATAGTTTAACAAATTAATTTCGTGTATAATGATTTTAATATATTGATTTTGAAGTAATACTGACTGAATTTTATGTTTCCCGTGATTTGTTGTATTTTCTACGTTTAAACTTCAGCATATACATATTTTTAAATTTTCTATGTAATTTTAATACAATATACAAATAAATCCTCGACGTTGCTTTTTTTAAAACTAATTGTTTAAAGGGGTTCAAATTTATGGTAATAACATCGTGTGATGCAGAAAGAAGTATTTCGTGTTATAAAACTTTCTTTTTACCTGGCAATCGACATTCCTTTCTATTTGAAAATTAGAAAGTGCAAAGTGATCCACACTGTAATGTGCTCGCCTTGTAATTGGAAGGACCCGGGTTCGATGTCGGTGTAAAATGGCTAATATCCGGTGTAAAATGGCTGAAACTGGGTTGTACTCGTATCTGGAAATCTTTAAATAAATAAAACTACATGCTTGTAAGTAGCGGTAACAGTTCATTCTTGTTTCAGTTTTTCGTGTAACGTATATGCAGACACTTTAAAGCATTATTTGCAATATATTCCAAAACTACCAAATCTGATGTAGGCGCTACTTTCGGTTTTTCTCACCTAAGAGCACTTTCTCATTTACGAACCTTACTTTGTGACAGTTCTCAACTTGTAGAATTATGCAACTACTGGAACTGAACAAGCTTGAGAAGATTAATTTTGTAACATCTCATAATTTTTGATGACTCTTAATAAGATGACATGAACTTTTTTTGCTAGTATGGTCAGTGAGTGACAAATTACTCGAGAATCAGGGAGCAATTCCCCCTTTTGCTTTTAAGCTTTTCAATACAAAATTTCTGTATCCTATTTTCACTAGTCGAATGTTAGGAAAAAGTGGGGGGGGGGAAATTGGGCCCCATAATCGCCCCCTAATCGTCGCCCATGCATACTTTCTTAGTTAACCTCAAAATAACATGAAGAATATTTATAGAATGTACTTTCATATGCGTATTTCAGTGTAGGTTTGAGTAATAATATAAGTGCTAACACTAACTCTTTCGGGGGTGCGGTTGAAAACCTCCGGAAGGACATAGCTCCTCTCCCGAAAGTATGACTGGAAGAAACAGTGAGTATATTACATACGAAGTCACAATATGGTTGGCTCTAAGATTGTCAGAAAAAGGCATTGAAAGCAATTCTTACTAACATTTTTCCTTACATCATGGTAATAATGTCCCCAACGTAGCACACTATTGATCTTAAATATTCAATGCGATTAAAGAATGAACTTCTAATAATAAACTAGTCTTCTACGTGACAATTTGGAGCGTTGTCATATTTCTCGAAAACATCATCGCTTCTACATCTACACCACGACATTCTACTTCAAAACACGGTAAACTGAACTACAAATGTTTTGCACCACTATATCATACAAATCTTTCTTCTTGATAACTGTTTATCACGCATACACCGGTGAACTCCATCATACGGTGTACGAAACTGAAGCATAAAACTAAGTTTACTTTTACTTCGAAGTAAAAGAATATTTTTCACCTGCTACTTCAACACCTCATAATTTCTCGTAATGAGGAAAGATCTGCCTGCTTGGTTCACTAACTTTCATATTTTTATAGCTTACATAGTGAATAGCGCAATTTTCCCACAATAGCACGTCTTCCCCCAACATGACTCTATATTTACTTCTTTAATATTCAAATATTCAGGCATGTTACTCTAGCACATATCAGGTATCGAATAGTGTATCTACATTTAAAAATAAACGGGTATTTTTTAAACTTGATCTATCCTTGCATTTCTTCTCAGTGAATATTCAGTTTAGAATTTGTAGATTATGTTGATGTATAATCAACCATAAAGTTTGCTCAATCTAAAGTCTCTCAAACTCCATAGCGTATAGATATCATTTTACTGGTTCATCACAAAAGATAAATAGTTTCTAACATTATTAAAAATTACACAGAAAGTAATATTTTATGTCTAGGCGTCTTTCAAAGTTTTAGTATACGAAACTTTCACACAAGTAAATATTTGAGAATACTTCTAGAAATCTACTCAATTCACATGCAAAATAAATATTTGTCACTAAACACAATTTAATTATGTTTACAACCTTCTAAGTTCCCAATCCTAATAGTTTCAAAGCTATCGTATCTACTTTCTTTAAATACTTTGTCCAAAAACGTGTTTATTTCTTCTGTAAATAGTTAACCATTCTTCTTGACCTAGATTAAACAATTCTGATATATATTTGTGTATTGGAACTATATACCTCAGACATCTGTTAAAAATTCTCGTGTATTTTTCAATTCCCTAATTTTGCTGGTACAACCCTTTTGCTGCGCATAGCTTCTGCATGTTTCTCAGTTCATAATCCGAAATTTTGGTAAAAATCAACTTGGGACATTTGTAACTACCGTGAACTCTGTTATCGTGTTCTAAATGTAAGTATGACCAGATGTAAGTATGACTATATGTAAGTAACGAAATAATATTTGCATTATAAACAATAATGAGTTCAGTGTGAAGGTTCTGCGTTCAAACGAGTAAGAATGTGTCAAAGGGTGATGTAAAATTAACACAAACTTACGAACGTAATAATAATATAAAGTCTGATTAGAACCCTGATATGTTCAATACATAATGCTCCCTGTAAAATTTGGAGAAACTCTGGACAAGGTAGTGACATTGATGTCCAGACGGCATATTACACATACTGCTATATAAACCTTTACTATGTTCTGCTGAAACATTCGTGTCAGTAGAATGGATAGGAGAAATAATGTACTGTCAAAGAATCTAATGATTTAAAAGCCTAGAGTATCTGCACTTTTAGTTCTTACGTTAAAACCTAAAATTAAGGATCATTAGTTTCTACAGTTTTCCCACCACCAAAAAACTAGATTTTGCTGCTACCATGTCATCAGCGATAGGTATTCTCCTCTACTACGTAGGATTCTACAAGTACTGAATTTCAGGGTGAAATTGCAAGCGTTGGACACATTGTTCAAGGAAGTGCAAATATTTTTCTAACCGTTGTTATTTTGTAATTTTATATTGTGGTTTTAAGTAAAAGGGATGATCTCAGATTAGGTTGGATTAGATTCAGCTCTATAGATTTGCTAATATATATATATATATATATATATATATATATATATATATATATATA
>JAGDQP010006615.1:0-28305 GCA_022664845.1 Lepisma saccharinum | reverse complement strand
ATATATATATATATATATATATATATATATATATATATATATATATAACATCTAAATCTATGAATTATTATAAAATACTTCAATTCTCCAATAACAACAACTAAGTTTAGAATCTTGATCTTCTCAAGATGTATTTTCAGCTAAACAAGAACTACGTATGTCTTCTTGATATAATTATTTTTTCAGAACGTTATCACATTTCAAAATTATTATAACGTTATCCATAATAATATCATAGCGTAACCCATAATTGAATCAGCAGTTTGAAGAAGGAAACAAATCCGAAAAGCTATTTTGTGGGAAATTAACAAAAACTGTATAATATGTTTATTATTTATTGAAAGGAAACAATATTTTTACTGAATATTTAAAACGGTCTTCTGATACTTGCGTACTGCTCAGACAGTTTACGAGTATTGTATTTTTTTCTGTAGAATTAAAAAAAGGTTGGTGGATTTGTTTCCTTCTTCAAACTTATGGAAAAACGTCTGCACATTTTTAAGTGTTGAGACGTAAGAATGGAAAACTCGACCAGAAAATGAAGAATAACGCAATAGAAACCTTCAAATGAATGTTATTTACAAGAAATGTATGCACAATGAACTCGAAAGTTACAAGTAAGTAATAAATTCAATTTCTTTTTCGTCTCCCCACTAACAGAAATTTCGCCCTAAAATGTACAAAACTGCTTTTATTCCGTAGCAGTGATAGCAATAGTTACTATACGTAAATATCTGTTAACAATAGCAGTTCAAAATATCAGTGTATGAAAACGTATCTAAATGCGAGTTATTTATTCCCGTCTGTGAAAAAGAAGTTAAAAACAATATTTTAGACTAACCTGTATCCTGTTACGTGTGCAGTAGAGATATGGACGAAGTTAGTTTAGTTCCTACCATAACTGTTATAAAACTATCATATATTATTATCGGAGCTTGGATTTACTGGTGGAGAAGAAACAGTACATCAAAACACAATTAAATAAGGAAAGTATAAAGCGGTGGGTAGGGTAAAACTTTGGTAAACTTTATTTTTATATGGGCCAGTCTAGTAACTTTGGACTTCGGCCCGTCACGATTCGCCTTTAGCGTGTTAAAATCCACACCCATGCCCCTGCCGGGACTCGAACCCGGGACCTTCGAGCCGATGGCCTACCGCCGCAGACCGCTCGGCCACCCGGCCGGCCGGTGGGTAGGGGGAAGCGTAATTGTTTCATGCTGAATTAGTATAATAACTTGCGACTAGCGACAGGAAGAGCTGAGCCGTTCTCGCGAATGTGCATTACTCCTTAACAGTAAGTACTTCCGTGCAACTGTATCTAGTTGGTAATTTAGCGTATTGATAGCATGTTGGAAAGCTAATGCAAGGAACCCGGGATTGAAACCTGGTGTAGTTTTTTTAATGAAAATAACGTTTCTCTTTTTTTATATATAAACGCATTAGGAAATTTAATAAGATTAGAGAACAAACACATGTGGAGGTTAGGTAAGTCAGGTACGATATTTTTTTACTGCAAACACGATTAACTCATGTTTTCACAATGCGTTTTCCCTGTCGCTAGTCACAAGAGTCCTGTAGTAGTGTCTCAAATAAGGAACTCCTATTACGGCGGTACCATTCTCGCACAGGCGCCGTAAATGAGACTAACAAGCAGATAGTTTCCAATTATCAATTATCATGTTGGAAAGCTAATACGGAGAACGCAAGATTGAATCATGGTGTGTTTTTTTTTTTTTTTTTTTTTTTTTTTTTTTTTTTTTTTTTTCTAATGCGTTTTCATATATATATATATATATATATATATATATATGAAAACGCATTAGGAAATTTAATAAAATTAGTGACCATGGGCACGTTGAAGTTAGGTAAAGTGAGCTATGGTGTTTTCTTTTATTGCCCACGCGACTTAATCGTGTTTTCTCAGACATTCGAAAATAGGACTTCTTGTTTTGAGACGCTAGTGGCCTTGTTCCCTTTATCAAACTGACTAATATTTCCAAGGCCAAATAAATCATTCTATAACTGGCTATCGTTCCTTTCTTCTACCTTATGATAAGCGGGTATAAATTGAAGTGAGTTTTTAGTAAAAAAAACTAATTTCGATTTTTTAGCGTTTGTTCACTTCTTCAAATTGCTGGTTTATTTTTTCTAAACTATGTCTGTGAGTTTTATGGACTGTTTAATGTGCGTACTGTTTTCACTGCATCAAAGGAAAAAAAACGTCTAATCGCAAGACCAGCGCTTTCCTTCGAAACTACAAAATAAAAAGGAGTTTGTCTTAAAAATAAAAGAAACTTTAGGCGAAGGTGTACCGAATCCGGGACCACTGAATTCCAAGTCCAATGCCTTACCCATTTTCCCCTTTTATTAAATCTGAATTGGACTATAGAATTAGAATAAACTGAAAATATTACAAAAAACATTAAATGCAAATAAAGTTATAAAACAAATTATACAATAAAATTTCAAAATAATCTATTTAAAATATAAATAAAATATAAACCATTTTAAAAATAAAAACTTTCGTTGAACTGATATCGAACCCTTGGATTACAATTCCAACGCCTTATCCATTACTCATCGTAGCCAACTATCACCCAGTGCTTTCTGAGAGCTCTTTATATCAATTCCGTACACGGGTAACAGACGCTACTAATTACGTAGTGTTCACACGTCATGGTTGTCCTCTCCACACACAATTCTCTGCCATTTTGTTCCGTTCTTCCAGAAGTTCTGTTTGTTTAGAAAACAGGAAACAATGTGTTTTACCATTAACAAGCTTCGGAGAAAAATAGCAGTTAAGCCAGTAACTGCTATTTTATCTCGATTGAAGAAGTCATAGCAATTTATCCCATGTAGCAGTTAAAAATAGCTGCTACGCTAGTTTTGCCCATCTCTATTTCGCACCTATTTTTCAAGGCTTTACTAATGTTTTTTTTTTTTTGTATTGTATAGATGCGCCATCCCTTCCAGTTATCAAATCCGGCATAAAGTAGATTTTCACATTTTTGGCGTTTATTGCCTTCTTCAAACTGCCAATTCAATTGTTAAAAACCTTTTTGTAAACAGCAACCTGACAAAATATTTATGTTGAATAGTTACTATGAACTTCCATCAAATCTAGATTATTTTGCAATTCTTTAAGAATGTATGTATCTAGTTTAAAATAATTTTAGTCCAGTCATGCCTTATTCACATGAATCTTTCTTGTCGTGTGACAGTTAACCATAAATCTTTAAATAAAACAATAACAAGCAATGCCAAACTTTTCACCTGCATCTCAATCAATTACCTCATCATTTGATCGCTATGGATACGAACTTACAAAAAAACACAGTTATTTATTTTGTACATATCGCATTGGAACCGGTAACAATAGCATCAGCGTTTCCGCGACTATTTTGTCTTTAAGTATATATTCAATAGTTCAATCTTATTTTCTTATTTCAATCAACAATACCGCAAAATTCATTATTCTAAAATATCTTACATAATGTTATCATAATGCTCTTTTCAGCTGATTCTTCCGTTACAATCACATCAAATAAAATATTTTATTTCTTCTTATTTCTATCTCCTTTCTTCTTCTTCGTTATTCTCTGATTTGACTCTCTTCTTCTTTTCTTTCATCCATCATTTCTTTCAATTCTTCTTGTTCGTCGTCTTTCCTTTTCTCTTCTGTTCTTTCTTCTCTTTTATTTTCTCTGTCTTTTCTTTGAATTCTTTTTCCTCTTCTTCATTGACACTTTTGTAGTCTTTTTTTCTCTTCCATTTGCTCCATTTAAATATGTCTAATACCCCCGAGGACCATCTTCATAATATTTTTACTGAATCTCCTTGTCTTATTATGGCGCTTTTCGTCAAGTGCATTCTTAAATAATTGATTTATCACGTTGACTGAATTCACAATAGCTATTTCCAAAGCCCGCATTCGCGATGTTATCCTCTCAATAATTTTAATTTCTGATGCTGGTACGGGTTTGTCTCCACACCAGACTCGCAGTTCTTTCTGCTTTTAACCACTTTCGACTAACTAACCTTATTAGGTATTTCCGATTCCGATAATCTGTTTTTGAATTTATTTAATAACCGTTGTTTCCATGCACCAAACAATTTACCCATTTTTATACGTCCTAAAATTGCAGGTCGTATTAAGTGAGAGGTGACTATCCACTTCATGATCATACACACATAGCAATCAAATTTGTCCCATTATCGGCAGAGAATTATAAGGATCTAACTACATAAGATTTTAATGTTTGATAGAACTTTATAATTCTCAGCCGACGAACTGGTAAGCGTATGGATATTAGGTCCAGAAGTTTCATGTAACATGTCTCTGATGTACTACTAATCACCTGATACTGTATAGTTAGAACACTTATTACGTTACGACTGATACCTTAATCTGCCATGACTTCTAATGGTAAGTTATATGTTCAAAACTCGAGCTGAACGTTCAAAACAAGAGAGCTGAGGATTCTTCACGCACTCTGGCGATTGCCTCATTTCTTGAAACATAAAACGGGATGTATGATTGTTTGATTTTTCTCTGTAGGCTTTCTATAATGCTTTTTCAACTTCCTAACTTAAAGAATTAACAACCTTGGAACTAACTTTCTCTTTGATCTTTTTGTAGACTACCGTCACTATTGGTGTTAATAATTCCCTTTCTTGTCTTCAGTCACATGTTTCACATTAGAGATTATGCAGAATCTTTCCAGGGATGAGTCTATTGATTCCTTGTCTAAAAAAAATACTGCTTCCATGCCAATATCATGATCACAAAACATAAAATATCTTCACTGAACTTCTAACATTCTTCAATGTTTGTAGTTTCCGCCATTGATATTTAATGGTTTTCAAAGGACTACATTTACTGACGTATGAAAAATATTTAATACTTTGAATTATTAAGATATGCTTGATACTGCATTAACAACAACTAAATTAAGAAACCTTGATCTTCCCAAAATGTATTTTCAGCTAAAGCGTTTGAGATGCATTTCTGATTCTTTGTTAATTAGTAAGATTCTATTCATAACTTCAATTTCCTACAGATATAGCAGAATCTTTTATACACAGGTTAATCACTTTACGTGTGCGGGGAGTATATAAAATATATCCCACAAGGTACGGAATAAAGAAACACAGTGATATCATATCATTTTCAATTGTAATCATGCTTATTTATTGCAGGTTGATCCCTGGTATTACCCAGATTTTCCATTCGAGAACTTCTATTGTTTCCAACTAACTCACACATTATTTTGTTCTTTTATAATTACAAATAATTTATGGATATTCAAATCTTACGCTAAAATATTCCGACAATAACGATCCGTACATGACTAGAATAGATTAGAATAGGGTAGACATTTATTTGTCTGTGTAGTGCATAAGCCCAAGTGTAGTTACCACCCGTAAAATTCATTTTATCTTACGTCAAGGTCAAGACTCGTCAATGTCTCTATACATGAGACATGATGTAATTTAATTTTTAAATTGAGTACAATTTAAAAATTAAATTATTACTTTAAATTATTACTTACTTTAAATTATCACTTTAAATTATTACCTATTTACACATCGCATAATGAGTCATCACTCAAATAATTATAAGTTATCATACATGACAAAAGGTAAACACATTTGCACAAATACAAAACATCGCAACTACGCATTCTAGTGTTTACTCTTTGTGTACTAGATTGTATATAAAAATACCCAATTACCTGAACAGTATTACCAATATTAATAAATTTAAATCTGAGCTATTCAGTAAGTTGGTAAATAAGGGTAATTATGCTGTCAATGATTATAAGTGTATATATTTGTCGTGCAAGTATATAAGAGATTATTTTCCTTTTGTAAATATTACGCTCTTATATATAAGCATGGAACTGTTAGCTTTTTTTTATTTAAGCGCATATTTACATAAAGCCCTCGACCTCATGTTAAAGGTACTTCTAATTAAAGTGTTTTCATAACAGGTAATATATGTAGACAGCGAGTGGACTATGTTTTGCTTCAAACAACATATTCTATATCTCAAATCAAGTATTGAATCACCAGTCTTGTACTTTTGTTTATAGGAGCAGTATACTACAAACATATTAATACTATCGTTGTAGGTGAACGTATCAATGTAAAAAAGCAAAGTTCTCATTTCAAAAAAAATCTTTAATAACAGAACTTTTCTTAACTAGGATCTGAAGTTGTAGTAAACATATTTCCTCATGTAATATATTGTACACAAGAAATCCTTACTTATAACTCGGATATACTTAGTATATAAATATTCACTAGACCGTATAATCCCCGCACAAACTGTATTCGATATATTACACGAATTCTCAATTTCTTGTAGACATCACCACAATAATTAGCGACATTTTAATATTTATCAGTCTCCTTGACAACTGAACTAAACGTCGTCCCCTTAATCATGATGTAAACATAGAAATACTTAAACCCTAACATTTTAAGTAGTTTAATCACATATCAGACTCGCCCCCTTTCCATAAAACAAAGCATCATATTGTTTATCCGACCTAACCTTCTGTATTTTCAATAAAACTTATGTGGTCATCGGGGAATTTCCCTTGTGTGAGAGAGTTTCAATTTCTCACTGGTAATCATTATGTCCAAACATATAAAATTAATTACAGTTAAACCAAATATAACACACATTTTTATATATAATAACTTCACATTGGAAACAGTTTCTGGAACGTAAATATCAAGAAATTATTTTGTAAAAACTTCCATCTATAAATACTGTTTGCATCTTTTCTTATGTTGTAACATACAGCACAAACAAAACCATTTATGACATCTTGCAGTATGCAATTTCCGCTAAATTGTAACAGCTCCATTCTACATTATACCATTACCATAGCCGTCTTAAGAAAATCTTCACTCATTTCACATTATGTGAATACATGTCATCGTGTGTTACACCACTTACCCATAGTATTCATCATCACAAAGCTTTGGCCAAATCTAGCGCTTCCGAAATTTTGCCTTGTGATAATAGTGTTTTCAAATTAGTCATCTGGACAGAAAAGAAAGGACGGATCATTTTGTGAGCAAGTCCTTGAGAGTTTAACATTTTTCTACATTCATTTTTGGTTCTGTCTCAGGAACAATAATTTCATCCATATTCGACTGACCCTTGTTATCATCAGAACCATTCGCTTGATTTAATTTATATTTGTTTTCCTTCTTGATGCTTTACCTCATCTTGAACTTGATGTTTATCCTCGGAAATCTGAACGAAAGTTGAAGAGTTGCCATTCCACTGAGTATTAGTATTGAACACGTTTCTCTGGTGACTCTTTTGGCTTATATTGCTTAGCTACTTTAATTAAGGTTTGTACTTACTTACTTATATTCTGTTGTATTTGATAGTTTTTCTGAAGATATGTTAACTTATTAACAATTTCCTCATAATTCCACTTTTGGGCTTTAATCTGAAATTTTTCCCATTTGTTATTCTTCCCGAAAATCATGTCCTGTATCGCACTCAAATATCATGTTGCTTGCGGAGTATAGTATTCCTTAGATTAAAATACTTCTCCAATGCGGATTAATTACATCCATCGCAAATCTTCCTAGATGTATTGCGTAGAGATATTGTAGCTAAAGTAGTTTTATTTATCGAGCTGGTTTTCCCACTTTTTTTGTTGAAGACAATCTAACGCTTTCATGTTGGCTAGTTGTAACATAGACAATTCAGCTTTATACCTGAGTTAACAATAACTTCCAATTTTACACCGTTGTACTCCAAACCAAGCTTGAAATGATTTAATTAATCTTTACCGTTTGTAATTAATAGATCACTGCCTTCCGGACATCCCGAGATCTCATCGAAATTCAATAGTTGTGACACTTTGCTTTTCATCTCCTCAGACACTTAGACCTCGTGTTGACTCACATGATCAGGAGCATCTTGGTCTAAATGTTGGACTTTTGTATATCTCTTTGCCTTACAGACTGAGGAAAGGTGCCCCTGCTTTCGACACGAGAAGCTTGACAAAACAGTTCTTGTAGTCATCGTGCACTTTTCCACAACGATAACAATTCTGAGTGTTATTTACTTTCGTTCCTTGGAATCCTATTCTTATGAGAAGAGTCTTGATATGTTGCTTACTGACGCTCATCATATCACCATGCTGACCATGTGAATTACAAAAAAATAAGTGTTCGTTTTCACTGGCTCTTCTATCAATAATGTACCAACTGTTTTTGGCAAGGTCAAAGTAGAATTAGCCAACAAACTCCTTCTATAGTCTTCCCTGCATATGTCGATGACGATTTGGTTCCTTACCATTTCCTCTAAATTGTAAGCGAATTCGCATTTGGCAGCCTGTT
Source organism: Lepisma saccharinum (assembly GCA_022664845.1). Lineage (NCBI taxonomy): Eukaryota > Metazoa > Arthropoda > Insecta > Zygentoma > Lepismatidae > Lepisma > Lepisma saccharinum. The sequence continues at coordinate 19,929 of JAGDQP010006615.1, read as the reverse complement.
TCCTGAGCTATACCACGTATTCCTGTGAGGGTTTACGGACAAAACAGCGAGTGCAAAAACAGCTACAGCCAAAACAGCGTCTGCCGAAAGATTGAGCAACCAAAACAACGACCGACGAAAACAGCTACTGACCTAAACAGCGACTGCCGACCAAAACAGCGAACGACGAAAACAACGCCTACCAAAAGAATGACGACCAAAACAGCGAACGACAAAAACAGTGACTTTCAAAAGAGTGACTACCAAAACAGTGACGACAAACACAGCGAACGCCAGAAACAGCGAACGTCAAAACAACAACTACCAAAACAGCGACGACCAAAACAGCGAACGACAAAAATAGCGAGTGACGATCAAAACAGTGACTATCGAAACAGCGATAAAATAGTTTTCATGTATCTGTATGGCAATTTCCTACGTTCACCAATTTTGTTGAAAGCAACCTACACTGAGGAAAAAAACAGACGCTATACGAAAGAAATATGCCTCGTGCATAAATCCTGTAATTACTAGGACAAAAGTTCTACCAGAGAATACACTATGCCTCTATAATACAATATGTTTAAATCAAATTAAATGTTTGGGTTTACCGTCCCACGGCTATTCAACTAATGCTAAAGGAGACGGTGATAAAGGAAAGTGAATGATGAGGAAATGATTGGTAGGATGAAGAAAGTGGGAGGACATCTATTGTCCGTAGTAACTATGATTTGTTTGTATAACTTCCTTCTATACGTACGTATCTATAGATATTTTCTCAGTGTACCTTTGTTTGTGGGACAAAATTCTTATAAATATTAAGGAAAATAAACTAGGAAGAAAAATTAGTGGAAAACTGAAAAGAATAAAGCTTACATGAAAGTGAAAGGAATTTCTAATTCTTGTATAAATGCATACAAGAGTATATATGTGTGTGTTGGTGGGGGATGCTGTCTGATCAATACAATGATTTTATTTTGAAACTGTTATATCTGTCTGTTTTGTTTGAAGTAAAGTTTCATCCAGAATCTTACCACATGGAGTATTGCTAGTATTGCGTAAAGAACGCTTCTGTTCTCGAAGGTATGTCTCAATTCAATTGTATGTTTGAGTGAAGTAAGACATGGTGTTAACATTCATAAAATCACAGAAACGGTTCAACCTGCTTGTGCACAATGGATATTCATATGGAAAGAACAAACGAAAAGATTATGTTACTTGTTGGAAGTATCAAGAATAGGACGTACGCAGGTGCAAAGGTACAGCAGTTACAAGAGGAGGTATGTGAAAGAAAGAGAACACAACCACGTTCCTGATTCTGCCAAGGTAGAGAAAATGCAGGTAAGATTTCAATTTTCTATTCCCTGTATCTAGGCCTAGGGCAGTGATGGGCAAAATACGACCCGCGGGCCAGACGAGGCTATCTGAATGATTCTAACCGGCCCGCGACATGATACTTAATATGACGAATGGATGGAATAATAATAAGGGGAATAAATATTTTTTTATTATTTTCCTCTTCTTTCCTCCCTTTCATCTTTAGCTTTGTGACCACAAATTAATTTGTTTTCTTATCCCCGATATCGGAATGTTATGCAACATTTGAAAGGTAAGCACTGGCTGCTTCCATTTTTGAGCGAAGAGTAAAACTGGCAACAACGGAGAGTCCTTGCTGTGCGTTGAAACCGAAACCGAACTTTCAACTTGAATTAATTTAGTTACTCAACTCAAACAGTTCTTTCTTAATGTCCCAAAATAAGGGTTCTACAAGTCCTTATCAAAATAAAGTTTCCTAAATCTGCTAACTTGTGTCCAGAAAGTTACTGCTGTGTTTGCTTTATCTTCTATATATGCGAACAGATTTTTCCTATCATACAATGGCATTTCGAAAGAGTTGTACTAAAAACAGACTGACAAACGGGCATTTAACTTTTCTTCTAAGAATCTTTACATTCCAGTTTGAACCACATTATGAGAAACTTTTAGAAATGCATTAAGAGTTTCATTATCACACTGTCCTCATGACTGTGCAATCATTAATTAGGCTTATTATTACAATGATGTTGTAAAATATACCATTGTTATTTATAATAAATTATATTGGCCCGCCTAAAGGTTTTTCTTTTTTCTTTGTCCCCCTTTTGAAATGTTTGCATATCAGTGGCCTAGGCTATATTATTTATGAAGACTTTGAGCATAGTTACGTGGTACATCATTGCGTACACTAGGTGAATACGGGATCGTGCCGTGAATATTGATTTAGGGGTTATTCAATAACTTGGTGGGGTGTCCAATTCATACCATCATTATTCACAAATTTGCTTTCCAACTAATTGTATTAGTTAACTACTCTTCTAAATATTATGGGATGATGTGACAGTTCGATGTTTATGCTATGATTGGCTTTACTCCTGTGTGCAACATTGTCGCATGGCTTTATTTGACAATTACAAAATAACTCGAGTCAATAATAATAATAATATTGAAATTTATTGATCTTTCTACATGCGGAAAGGGTAACAATGATTAAATCCTTAATCATTTAGAAAAAAAATGAAATAAAGAAAATAGAAAACATCAGAAATCGGAAAAATCGTTTTTAAAAATTATGTCATAATCAGGGGTGGATTGGCAGACTATGGCCAATCTAGCTTAGCTACAAAGTTGGCCCACAATCAAAATTTATGCTAGTAGTTTCAGAAGCAACAAGGAAGTGTTTCTGGAAAGTCATCTGAAAACTATTTTTGGCCCCTAAACATATATTAACAACCAACTTCTGTAGTAGTTTGAAGTGCTTCCTATTAAATTTAGTACTAAGAATAACTACTAGGAACTACTACGTTCAATGCATTTCCCGAGATTCGAATTCGTTAGCACATGAGACAGAACAGAGATCCCAATATATTCAGTTTGCGGATCACTCAAAATATCTTCAAGTAAAATATAAATAAACAAATGTATTAATTATAGAAAAGTTTTCATTTTTTTTCTATCTTTAAATTGTAAAAAAAAAAAGTTTGTAAGGAAAATGCAAAATACAGCAAAGAGGATAATAAATGAACTGGCAGCATTCCCGAAAAAACACTCCCTCCTTTGTTTTTTAAATTTTACGCAACCTAGCACTAGAAGATGTTTAAGAAGTATAACTTTCACAACAAATCTCCGGTGTGTTTTTTGATATTTTTACATGTTTCGACTTCCGGGTGTGTATTACCCCCCGGCTTACCCCTGTAAGAAACACTGCATGGGACGAACCGGGAAGCGCCTGTATATGGTGGAATGTGGTAGATCAGAGCTTGGCCGCAACCCGAAACAGATTTTTACAAACAATAGTGTTATAGTCACTTGCCAATATGTGTCTATAATAAATTATTGCTTCAATTTGTTTCTGTACTTCTAACAACTATTTTTATTTTTTCCTTCGTAGGTTGTTTCACGCATTAAGCAGCATGTTGTGCGTACCCACGAATCAACGCAGCAGATTTTAGCCACATGCATCCCAGGGACCAGCAGTGTCGCTAGTGCAAAACTACCCTTTTTGCCTAATTTGAAACGCACTATCAGAAGTTCTTACCAGAGAGTTAATGCTCCACCTCGTTCTCACGAGAGAGTTAATGCTCCACCTACCTTCCTTGATTTAGCTGGAATTTCCACTCGAATTTCCACTACTACCTCTGGGGAGCCATTTCTACTATACGACAGCGGCCCTGCTGAAGACAGAATCCTGATCTTTTCCACAAGGCGAAATTTGGATTACATGAGTAGATGTCCTCACTAGTTTGCTGATGATACTTTCAAATGTGCTCCTTCGCTCTTTATTCAGTTGTAGACACTACATGGTGTCCACTATTCAGAAGTTATTCCAACAGTATACATACTTATGCCAAACAAAACTCAAAATTTATACCAACGTGCGTTCGAAGCTCTTAAGACCTTGCAACTCCTTTTGCCGCCAGAAACCATTTTAACAGATTTTGAAATTGCAGCCTTAAATGCCTTTTCAATTTCATTTCCAACTACAAGACGGAGAGGATGCTTCTTTCATATGCCACTCACAATATCTCTGGAGGAAAGTACAAGAACATTCTGAAGTGATACAAAACTATAAAGAGAATGCATATTTTGCACTGAATGTTAGGATGCATCATCTTTAGGATTTGTACCCCCCCAGGATGTAATCCAGTCCTTTGAAGAACTCACACAAATTGATTTCCTCGAAAACCGTATCCAAATGATGCAACCCATAGTAGGTTACTTTGAAGACACTTGGATCTGTAGATCCCAAGAAAATGGTAATCGAAAAAAAATCCCTTATTTGAGATTGAAATGTGGAACTGATACAATGCTGTACATGATGATGTTCCAAGAACGAATAATTCCATCGAAGGGTGACACAGGAAGTTCAACCACCTTCTTGATGAACATCATCCCAACATCTTGAAATTTCTTCAAGTTCTGAAGAAAGAACAGTCACTGAAGGAAATGCTCATGAAACAGCTGATTGCTGCAAATGAAAGACCACCTGGTAGACGCATTTACAGGCAATGTGCCCACAACATTAGAAGAATAGTTGATGACTATGCGAAGAGAACACTGGTTGACTTCTTGCTCGGTACCGTGCACAACTTCGATTTCAAGTGTAGAAAACAGCATTCCTGTGTTGTATATGTTTTGTATCGAGTAGTAACAATTAGTTTTGTAGTAATCGCATTTCAGTTAACATAAAATACTTATAGGCTGTTCAAGCCTCGTTTACTGCTAACTTTAAATATTAAATATTATTGCTTGTAAAATATTATATATTTTAGTTCCTGGTAAATATTATTGCTTTGTATTATTGCTGTATATTCGCTGCAACGAAATATTATTATATATAAACAGCGACAAAATATTATTGTATTGCTTTGTATTAAATATTTTAGTTCCTGGTAAATAATAAATATTATTGCTTTGTAAATATTATTTAATATTTACAACGACCAAACAAATTTATTTTACGTCTCGATATAATTTTATGTATCATATCAATGTTGAGAATTAAAATAAAAGTACATTAACACTCGCATATCAATGGGGGGAGGGGGGTCAGCGACTGACCACACTGCACATACGAGTTACTCTACTATCTTTTACAATATAGATATGGAATTCTCTGACATTTAATATTAATACCTTGTCCTAAATGTAACGGATCACCTATTGTTGTTGCACAGCTGGTTTGAGTGGTATGTTACTTGAAGTAGATCTATGTATTGTCACGCGATAGAGTATAGTAAAAATGAGAATTTACATGTCGTTACAAATTATAGAAACTATAGAAATATAGTGCACAAAATATTAGCACTATAGAAACTATAGTATTAATATTGTACTACTACTACAAATTTAGTACTACTACTATACAATAAAATCGCACTAAAATACATATATATCTTCTATGTTTTATTAGGTAAATCTTTCAAACAACAATACCAATTATTTCACTGCTATTTTGAAGGTAGAACTGTAGTAATAATTATAAGCATATGGAGGAAATACATTATATAACTTTGGCAACAGTGATTTTCATGAAAATGTGAATAGTCTGGTGCTTGCCTTTCAGTTGAAATAAAAACTATGGCAAAACGACAAAGACCACTCGCGTGTGAAGAAATTGAAGATGAACTCATAAATTCTGATTTCGATGGTGATGATATTTTTGACAGTTCTGATAGTGACGATGATGACTGTATTGATGAAAGGAGGGAAGAAGAAAGCAGCGAAAGCAGTGAATCGGAAGAATGCGAGGCAGTTACTGAAAAGTTACGAAGGCGACCACGTCCAGATATAAAAATAAATCAAGTTTCTTGTGATATAAAAGCTTCGTCCGGTATGATTTGGAAATCCCAATTTCTCAGGAATAAAAGACAATCTGAATCAGAAAATATTATGATAACTCAGCCTGGTGTTAGAAGAGGTGTTATTTTTGATACCCCGTCGGAAACTTTTCATGTTGTGGATTGCATACTAAAATATACAAATCAAAAGCTGTTCGTATTCAAGCAATCAAATAAGGATCTATTTATTCAAAGCTCCCGAGAATTTACATAATTGCACTTACAGGTTTCTCTTGAATTGTGGTGTATGTCGACAGTATTCGAGATCTTTTTACTATGGACAATTTTCCCTTGTACAGGGCCGCATTATTGGAACATAGAATGCGTTTACTATTGAAATGCTTGCGGTTTGACGATGTAACTACACGTGAAGCTCACAAGAAGAAAGATAAATTTGCCCCAATTAGATATTTGTGGAATATGGTGATGAGTAAGTTTCCTAAATATTATTACCCTCATGAGTCAGTTACTGTCGATGAACAACTAGTACCTTCCGAGGCCGTTGTCCTTTTAAAGTGTATATTCCTACTAAACCTGGAAAATATGGCATCGAAGTAAACTTGATGTGTGATTCCAATACTAAATATTGTATTGCTGGGGAACTTTATGCAGGGAAGGAAAATGTGGGAAGTGGATACAATACTGGTCCAGAAATAGTGACAAGATTTAGTAGAGAAAGGTCAATTACAAATGTCTGGGCGGAATATTACTATGGATAGAAAATTTACATCTATTCCACTTGCTTCTGAATTGCTGGAAAAGAAAATTACAGTTGTTGGCACTACTAGAAGTGACAGGACAGACGTACCACTGGAAATTCGTCCTCCTGCACTAAATAAGTTCATTACCTGGGACTGTCAGGCATGCTTTTGCAGACAAACTAACTTAGATTAGTTACATACATAAAAGAACAAATGTTGTTATTGTTCTCTCTACTCAACACCATGACATGGAATTTTCTGATAATAAGCCCGAAATAATCAATTATTATAATTCTACGAAACCTGGTGTAGAACGTACTCGATGAATGCGTGAAATTTTACGTTGTCAAAGAGGAACACGTCGATGGCCTATAGCAATTTTCTGCAACCTAATTGGCATATCAGCTTACAACTCCTACATATTTTTTCGAGAAACTAACGAAGCATTTGCTCAAGTACATTCAAGTAAAGCATCAGGTAGAAAATATTTTCTCCAAGAACTTGCACGTCAGTTATGTACATTCAACACTGAAAAGCGCGCAGAAAATGCCTTTGGTCTTCACAAAAAGTACATTATAGGTATAGAAAGTTTTGGGTACAGTTGCAATCAAGGAGAAGGAGCAGTGTCCAGATGTACTGTGCTCACCGAGCCACGTGAAAAAGTAACTAGTTTAAGTTGTGAAAAGTTGCCAAGAAAAGGTCGTTGCTATCTGTGTACTCGTGGAAAGGACAGAAAATATATGAAGGCATGCACAGAATGTAACAAGTATATATGTCCTTCTCACACAGCACATGAGGAGAAAGTTACGAAAAGAGTCTTTGCTGGTTGTTTGAAGTAATTCAATTCCCACTTGGAAAGACAAATATTTGTAAATTTTTGTTATATAGTTAAGTTCTGAGAATATATAAATATGCCAAAAGAATGATGTGCTTTTAAGTAATGTAATCTAAATAAAGTTATGCAATGTAATTCCTCCATATGCTTATAAATATTACTACAGTTTATACCTTGAAAATATCAGTAAAAATAATTGGCATTATTGATTGAAAGATTTACCTCATAAAACATAGAACATATATATTCTAACAGAAGTTGAAAAGGTTAGGTTGGGTTAGATTAGATTAAGTTAGGTTACCTTCAATTAAACATATTCATTCATTAGTCGTTGAAAAAAGGGTAAAATAAAATTTTGCTTGGAATTAAAATAGAAGATTAAAAAGAAAACATTGCAAATATAATGCATTTATATATGGGATTTCATTCATTTATTCATTCACTAACTCACACATTCATAGAATTATACAAAAGGTTATTAAAGGAATGTATCAATCATATGACCATCATATTTGACAATATTTTCCAGAAAATAAAACATTTGCCTTGGGGTCAGTCACTGGTGTTTAAGGGGAACATAAATAGCATTCGTATGTAAGTGTTAAATATATTGAGGTATTTGGATCTGAATAGAACTTCCTCTGGTGAAAATATTCTAAGAAATAACCAAGGAAAAGTGGATACTTCGGTTTTCAAGATAATGGCGGGAAGTGGTAAACTACATTAAAACCAATTACGTACAACGATCTGAGTCGAACCTCGTCTGTTTGAACAAATTATTCCAAGATATAGCAAAGATGAAGCAGAAAGTACATTTTTCAATATGACGGCGGGAAGTTGCCAAATAAGTACATGAAAACTATTTGATCGCTGTTTTGGCTGTGCGCTATTTTCGTCGTTCGTTGTTTTTATTGTTCGCTGTTTTTGTCGTACACTGTTTTTTTTTGTTCGGTGCTTTTATCGTTCACTGTTTTGGTTGCTCGCTCTTTTTGTCGTCCGCTGTTTTGGTTGTTCACTGTTTCTGTCGTTCGCTGTTTTCACTGTTCGCTGTTTTGGTCGTCGCTGTTTCAGTCGTCGCTGTTTTGGTAGTTGCTGTTTTGGTAGTTGCTGTTTTGATTTTCGCTGTTTTTGTTCTTCGCTGTTTTTGTCGTTCACTGTTTTGGTTGTTCGGTGTTTTTGCCGTTCGCTGTTTTGGTTGTTCGCTGTTCTTGTCTTTCGCTCTTTTGATCGTTCCCTGTTTTGGTCGTTCGCTGGTTTGGCTGTTCGCTGTTTAGGTCGCCGTTGTTTCGGTTGTCGCTGTTTTCGTAGTTACTGTTTCGGTCAGGCGCTTTTCTTTTTGTTTTAACCAGACACCCCCTCGGGCGACTGTAGTTTCGATGGTTGACCGAATGATTACATTTGATTTATATTGAAAGTGATTTTTCAGGGCTTCTTTATTGTCCTCAGACGATTGCTCGGCTAACTCTTTGCATATAAACAAGTCGCGAAGCTGTGCATATAAATCGTGACCTACACTCGCCAGAAATAAGCTATTCTTTATGCTTTGATGCTATAGCCAGAACAATAACTCTCAAGTAGTCCTAGGTATACGATTATGTCCATCTGGTGAGGAATATATTTTTCCATAGATACCTGTGAATACATTTTAAACTGCACACTTACTAGCGCCAAAGAATTAATGTGTTTTCATAACAGGTAATATATGTAGACAGCGAGTGGACTATGTTTTGCTTCAAAAAACATATTCTATATCTCAGATGAAGTATTAAACTACCAATCTTGTACCTTTACTTATAAGAGCAGTATAGAACAAACACATTAATACTATCATTGTAAATGAACATATCAAAGTAAGAAAAGCAAAGTTCTCAATTCAAACAAATAATTTAATAACTGACCTTATCTTAACTAGGTTCTGAAGTTGTAGTCATGCATATTTTCTCATGTAATATATTATACACAAGAAATCCTTACCAAGAACTCGGATATACTTAGTATCTACATATTTACAGTACCATATAATTCACGAGCAAACTACATTCGATATATTACACTAATTTTCAATTCCTTGTATATATAACCACAATAATTAGCGACATTTTAATATTTTTCAGTCTTCTCGACAACTGAACTATACACAACGGGGAACAAACAGAGGAATTTGAAATCCATACCGCAGAACCGTGGATTCCCGAACCTAGCGAGATCGAGATCAAAATATCAGTAAAGAAATTGAGAAAATTCAAATCACCAGGAATAGACAATATTCCAGCCGAATTAATTAAAGCAGGACAAGGAACTACATAAATTGATAAGTGCTATTTGGAGAAAGGAGGAACTCCCAAAGAAATGGAAAACCTCAATAACAGTTCCGATTTACAAAAAAAGGCGATAAATCGAACTGCAATATCGCGGAATCTCGTTACTTCCAACCTGTTACAAGGTATTAAGTAATATTCTGTTAACACGCCTAAGTATATACGTAGATGAAATAATCGGAGATCATTAATGTGGATTTAGGATAAATAGATCCACGTTGGACCAGATTTTTGCATTGAAACAAATTTTGGAGAAAAAATGGGATTACAAAGGGATGGATCACCAGCTATTCATTGATTTTAAGAAAGCATATGATTCTATCAAGAGAGAAAAGTTATACAGTATCCTAATACTATTAAGAATTAAAAAAAAATGGTTTAACTAGTGAAGATGTGTCTCAGCTACTCCATAAGCAGAGTAGGGATAGGTAATAATATGTCAGATAGTTTCAAGATTTGCAACGGATTAAAAAAAAGGTGATGCCTTGTTATCACTAGTGTTTAACTTTGCATTACAATATGCGATTTTAAAAATTAAAGGGGACAAAAAGGGACAATTCACTGAATGGTTTGAATCAACTGTTCGTATACGCGGATGATGTAGATTTAATAGGGGACGATATAGATGCACTATAAAGTAACACCAATCTCTTAGTAGAAGCGTGCTATGAGATAGGTCTACATTTAAACATAGATAAATCAAAATACATGATAACAAGCCGAAACACAGGGAATGAAGGAAATGAAAACATAATAATTAGGGATAAGGTGATAGAGAAAGTAAACAAATTTAAATATTTCGGAGCATACGTAACAAGCAAAAATGAGGTATCGTAAGAAGTAAAAAGTCGTTTAGTATCGGTCAAACCATGTCTCTATTCAGTCCAAAAACTTCTAACATCGCGATTAATATCAAAGAAATTAAAATTGAAAATATACAGAACGGTTACTCTGTCGGTAACGCTTTATGGTTGCGAACTTTGGAGTACGACCCTAGCAGATGAACATAAATTACGTGTGTTTGAAAATAAGGTTTTGAGAAAGATATACGGGCCGAAACAGGGTGAGATGACTGGAGAGTGAAAGAGACTGCATAATGAAGAACTCCACGGACTGTACGAATCACCAGATGTTGTAAAAATAATGAAATCGCGACGACTAAGGTGGACAGGCTATGTAGCTCGGATGGGGGAAAAACGAAGATTATATTCTATCCTGCGGCGATGAACTTGCGAGTTCCATAAGCCATAGAGTTAGTTAGTTAACATTTGAAGTAGTTTAATCACATATAACTAACAACCTTCTTTTGTATACAAAAGGTATTTACACTAATATCTGATGTAAAAATTCTGATAAACTTTATTTTTATATGGTCATGTATAGTAACTTCGGCCCGTCAAGATTTACCTTTAGCTGTATGTGTTAAAATCTACACCCATGCCCCTGCCGGGACTCGAATCCGGGACCTTCGACTCGATGGCCTACCGCCGCACATCGCTAGGCCACCCGGCCGGCTAATATCTGATGTAGTCCAAATATTTTGCAAAACTAATAAGGGAATAAAGTTTGAATAATATAATGAGATCAGAGTTTGTCGGGAGACTGTATCAAAGCTTATAATCTATATATGATTAAGCAGACAGCATTCAGTTTTTTTTATTAAGGTCCAGCTTGTCATCATCCTATTATAAGTTTTCGTTCATAGTTACACCTAACAATTTACTTTTAGAAGTGTACCGGTATTCTTAACTAAAGCATTTACTACTATGGAGGAAAACGTAAACCATAGGTGAGAAAGATGAAAATATAGAATATTTTATTTATATTCAGAATGTTTATTGAAACTCATTCTCTTAATCTCTCAATCATTGATTGTAAGTTATTTTCTGCTTCCTGATGAGTATTTCTTATTACTGAGATATTTACATCATGAGCTTACTAAACACATTTTCTGAATCTATGAATTTGGATGTCATATATATATACAATAGAAATAATATTGAGAGAGAATCCTCAGGAAAACCCTTGTTAATTTCAGGCATTGAGGGAGGCTTTTCTCATTAAGAATTATAGAGATTTGTATTATCTGCTTTCTATTTCTCAAGTACGAGAAAAACATCAAGTATGGTACACCTTTGAGTCTATGCTGATACCCACATCCAATTATCACCGGCTCGAAACAGAATCAAGCTTTCTTTCACAAGTGTGTCAACTTAACGCAAGCTTAGCAAATCAGGCCAGAATGGTTTCAACAATCTTGAATCAGTTTTTCTACTTTACAAAAATCATGGTTAAAATAGCCTTAACAGGACAGGAAAGAAACACAAGATGTGCTTCTTTAAAAAAATGAGAAGTGTTGGTCTAGGTAGGAATCGATCGGAGATCCCGCGGCACACTAATCCGATACCGTAGTCACCAGGCTACGGAATCACACAATCTAATAGACTTTCCAAGCGTTATTTATATTTAGTTCATCAGATCACAAAAGACGCCTGTAGTAAAGGACGGGAGTTGGCGAAGATCAGACTACGGCGAAACAGTCCCAGCCTACGGCGACAGGGAGAGTGAAACGAAACGAAATTGAAATACATTTCAAATTTGGCAAGTTTCTATCATAACTGTTCGTTCCTACAAGTTTGAATTAGGTTAGTTATAATAACCAAGCTACTTACGTTGTTCCAACAAGCTTTTCCATGCTTGTTTATTACATTCAACACAATATCAACTTCGCCAAGCTAAAATCAAATGACTGACAACCTTGTTTCAGGTTGCGATCCTATCTTGGTAGCCTATAGTTTCGTTAATAAGTGATTCACGTTGTCAATTGCCTTAAAAAAATCTATAAATATACCTACGGTACTTTGGCTCTTATTTAAGGTATCTGAGGCTTTTAAGTCGAGCAATGCAGTATCGATAGATTTTTTCTTCTGAAAGCCATGTTGGCAGAGGGAAATCAACTTGTGTGCAGATAAAAAGTAATTTAAACGTGCCAATATTCCGTATTCAAATATATATTTTTTAATATTGATATTATAGAAATGGGACGATAATTCTGCATATCTGTAATGCTTCCTTTCTTATGCAGAAGAATAACCTTAGCAATTTTAACCTGCATGGGAAAACCTCTGACTCAAAAGAACTATTTATAAGATAGCAAAGTTGATATCCAATTATGAATCTTTTAATAGCAGTACGGAAACGGTCTTCGAAAATGTAGCTATGTTACAAAAGTGATTTTTAAAAGCTTCTGTGTTATTTTTTGCTTTATCGAATACTCTGATGTCAATAGTTACACAACGAATTTCATTTCCTACTTTTTATTGATATTTTGATCGATCGCTCAGCTCTTACATGTTCACTTGTACTTTTTTGTAATTAAACTCCTTCTAGGTTTCTGGACCGATGATTACCAATTTTTGTACAGTGATAGTGGTTGTGATGCAGAAGGTTTATAGATCAAGAAATTTACGAGACGTTCTATGGCTTCCATGGTTACGGTACTCAAAGAAAACAGATTTTCACAAATTACGCAAGAACGACCAGAGCTATTACATATAAACTCGGTACTCCGATATAGTGGAAAATTCTCCATATTTTAGATACAAGAGTTTCCGATTGTTACAATTTCCATGGTATGGTAACGAGACTCAATTACAAAACTTTACTTTCGCGCCACACGTGAGAGCGTTTAGACTAATTTTCTTCAAATTTATCATTGTATAAAACTCAACTCTTATGACTTGAACAATGTCAAACTATTTGCCATTTCCATGGTAGCAATTCTGAATTATTAAAAACATATTCGACCATTACCTAGGAATGAATGAGCCGATTGCAGCCAAATTTCACATAAGGATGTAAGAAGTCCTGTTAAGCTTTAACTGCATTAGAATATTAAAATATATATCGTTTCCATAGTAAAGGTGTCTCTCACAACATATATATATATATATATATATATATATATATATATATATATATATACAGGCGAAGGCTGTGATAACAATCAAACTGCCAATTTCACGTGATACACATTTCGGCGGCCATCTGACGTCATATCCGTAATAATGATATATATTATGACGTAACAAATGCGTGTTTTGTATATCTATATCTATCTATCTATCTATCTATCTATCTATATATATATATATATATATAAATGTGTGTGTGTGTGTGTGTGTGTATCTATATGTGAGGGTAAATATGTGTTAGTGTGTGTATTTGGTTGTGTATGTAATTCCCCACATTAATTATACAATGCACAGTAGCCAGGGCGTCAAGTGAAGTACATGCATATGTTATAAATGGGCAATAACAAATACAATAGATTATGACGTTAAATATATTGACTAAAATACGTTGAAATATCTGGCATTCTAATTGAGCTATCAGAATGTAATAAACGATGATTTGCTCATAATGAAATTCGAAGCCTGCAAGTTCAATCAAACTATCGATAGCATATCACGTGATTCAACTTGCCGCCGTCATCTTGGTATACAATTAGATTTCATTATCTTTCGTTTCAACAGTTGTATGGAGCTGAATATACAACGTGTAGCTGAGAAAGGTACAAGTAACTTGAAATTAAATTCACGAAAGCGATAAGATGTGGCGTCATACAATTTCCAACGACCAACTTTAATGTATGTAATTCCCATATAAATAACATAGGAAAAATAGCATAGGGTCGCTGAATTTGCATGTGCTCAAAAGACGAAATTAAGTTTTTGGTATCATTCGAAGGAGAAACATATTAACACTCTTTTGAAATCACAGCTATGCGTAAAACAGCTTTAAATTGAAAAAACTATATCTGCTACGTGCTGGGTTTCGTAATTCTTGTTATGTACAAACTAAATAAAGACTTTCAACATTTTTTTCGTGGTGAAATTGAATTCCCCTCACTCACTACAATTAAAATACGTTAATATCGAAATAAGTAAAAATAACAGGTAACTTTAAAAGCACTTTTTATTGCTCTCTTGAAAAAAAAATGATGAAATGCATATAGCAGATATTGCAAATTCAACGACTATTAGCATTTAAAAAATATAGATGAAGTACATAAAAAATAACATAAGTTTCTTTTTTTCCATATCGAGATCGGCATAAAAACAGAATGCACTGGGATGATCAAACGAATTCCTCGACCCCAGGCCGCCATTTCCATTTAAATAAATGAAATTAAACTAGCGACGTGGAATAAATTGCGTTTGTCTCAGAGAGACACCGCAAATATAATAGTTGCCTCAGAATTGCAAAAATATGTGACGTGACTTATAAACGGCGGGCATTTCGATTTTTTTTAGATTTTAATATTTCGCATTCTAATTGTTGTATCAAGATGGAATAAATCATATCTTACCCAGTACTGTATTCGAAAGTAGAAAGTCCCACCATAATAGAAATGGTATATAACATAACAAAGTACAAGCCGCCATCTTGCGAAATAATTAAATTCGAATATATTGCATTGTAGTATTCGTATCGAGATGGAATAAAGAAACTTTAGGTCAGAATAGCACTGGGCACTTTGTAGACCTATAACAATAAGGAGAACGTATGACGCCACACACCTTCCGGCCGCCATTCTAAAAATATTTACATTTGGATATACCGGAATATAATGGTTGTATCAGTAAAGAATAAATGATGTCCTACTCATAACTGCATGCAAAAGAAGAAATTGAAATTGAATGAAAAATATGACGCCACAAAGTACACGCTGTCATCTTGGAAAATAATTAAATTTCAATATTTTATATTGTAATATGGGTATCGAGGTGGAGTAAACGATTTGTAGTTCATGCAGTCGAACCTCACGTGCTTAAGGAAACGTAAGGAGATAACGTGTTCGTGACTTTTGCCCCGGCAATTTATTTCAACACCGGCAACCTCTTAGACTTACAGTTTTCCTTCACCCACCTTACTTATAGCTTGTTTACTTGGATGTAGATACTCTCACTAAAACTATTTTGTGACTGCGAAGACATATTTACTTCCGGTAAAATAGTCCGTTTCGCACTATAAACATCAACTCGATCATCCCAGGTTTGCAGACATCGCCAAACTTACAATAAATTCGTCGTAGCAATTTTATTGTTAGACTTATTAATGAAATGATCGTAATATCCTTTTTCCGCCGTTCGTACAACTTAGTTGTATTTTTCTTATAAAGATTGATGTAATTAACACCTTGCATATAAAGGGGCTCTCCAAAAACTAATGGGAGACATTTTAAGCAATATATAGAAATACCTTGAATGTATGTTATATTTTTAATAGGAACAAAGTATATGTTTACATACATAAAGAACGTCATTACTTTTGTACAGTAATATGAATGAATTATGTAATAGATTAAGAATTAATACGCGCGCCACATTTACATTGGAATTTCCCCCTATCGTTAGATTACAAATAGGTAAATTTAATTCTTTGGGTATACGACAATGCTATAATACCGTTTAGACTAACTAAACGTATATATGCATAGTATTTTGTACATGATCTAGTTGTTTGTCTACTCAATTTGTCAAAGTATCGTGTAACGACTACATTCTAAGGTAAAAAAATTACTCAATTGTATTTTACTGTCCACTGCTTAACATATTATCGAATTATGCTAAATATATCATGAAAATTGTATCTCCATGGCATGAATAACTGACAAATGTAACTGTTTTCATACAAATGGAACTTGTTTGCAATCCACATCTAGTCCTTAACCTAGAATCTTTTGTCGCACAATCCTTTACAAAACTTTGGATTCTTGAGCTTTGGAGTGACTTATTTGTCATACTAGCATATAAATATTAACAGAATTCACATGTTTTGATTCTAACCGTTCAAGAAGTCCAAGCAAAAATCATCGCGAAAATAAAAAATCTTGAAAGAAATAATCAATAGCAAGAAGAGAAGACCACAGTTTAATTCTGTGCATAATAATTTCGTTACTTAAATCCGTTCCATTTTTGCTCTTCTCTCAGTCGCTGTGAAGAAAAACGATACATCCTCGTTGTCTTTATTTCGTTTCCTTTTTTATGCCGTTGTTTCACATTGCCGCCCCTAGATGTCAGCAGTAGTGGTAAGGAGTTATCGTAATCATTTCTGTCTTTTTCTTCCGATTTAATAAAGTGCAAGCAACCCCTGCAGTGCCATTAATACCATAGAGGACATTGTATGCGTATCAAAAAGCAAGAAAACGCACACACATACAATGTTGGTTACTAACTCTCCATTTTTAGGGCGGTAAGATCGAAGAGGAAAGATAAATGCTTTTGATAAACTCATGACTAACGTAACACACAAATTATGCATATGTTTTGCATCTTATTCCTTTCAGTCTTTTGAACGCAAAAGGCGAAACATGAATATCAATGATGAGGTGTAATAAGAGATAATTACGCTTATAGTTTAAATACACTGCTCCTAGATGATGTGATTTTTGTTTTTAGGACAAAAATATTGAGTTTGTTTGAACAATTAGAGTGTATGACGAGACTGTAACACGAATGGAGCTTAAAGTATGAGTTTTGTCTAAAAAATATGAAACGAACCTAGTTGAATATTGGAACAGTGGCATAATATCGACCTAGCTACACGAACACTACAGTCTAACAACGTTTTTGAGCGTTTTAGCCACAAGAAAAATATACAGAATGTACTGTTGAACAGATTAGTGAGCAAATAGATTGTAAAAGCTATGCAAAGAGCCAAGTAATAGAACGGCAGGGTCCCCTACCATTTTAGTGAAACGAAAATTACTTTTTCATTAGAGGAATGACATATGTGAATAGGGAAGTGAACGGCCAACAAATGTACCATGTCGAGTTAATCGCTAAGAGACAGATCCTTTATTTATAGCTCGCCGTTTGGATAGACACGTATATACTCAAATGTAGAAAGGAGTACTGGACATAGATATGTTATTAAGTAAGTTTGCGTATAGAGAGAACAATATAATGATGTAGGTCTTTTGCAGATTGTTTAACCCCCTCCTTCGTGATATGTATACAACATAAGGGAATAAAGTTAGAGAGAATGTGAACGTCAGAATTAGGTTTAAAGTAACCTATTGAGGCATTATTTGTATTCCTAGAATGTAAAGTAACATAAGATCTGTGTCCCAAACGGGAACGGGGGTGAAATAAACACATTACTATAGTTTAAGAATAGGAGCGAAAGCAATTGTGACTTTGACATTTGTCAGCTTCTAGCTAACGGCAATTGGAAAGTAAATATTTTAATCCTACAATACAAGTACAAATTCATTTGAGATATACGATTTGTGTTAATGAAACTGGATATGTCTTGAAAAATGAAGCTCAGTTGAACGTTATTGTTGATTATGAGAGACAGGTGGTGTTTGCTAGGGGTAATATTTTATTTTGTTCTTTAGCCGCTTGTTTGATATTTTTGGAAGACGTTCAGTAATCATATGGAATTAAAATACTTGTCATTTGTGGAGCGAGGAGCATGACATTGCGTTTGAACAAGAAACAAAATAGTATGGAAGACCAGGTTTGTCATTAGCGTACAGCGGCGTTGTAGTGTATCTTTTATTCATCTATGGCAAAACAGTACTGAAACTGAATACTACTCCTAGAATAGTAAATGAAGTACAGAGTTTATGAAATATTGACTACTACCAAAGTAAGAACAATATTGATAGTTATCATACAAACCTCTGAATGTGTTCCACAGAATCACAACCAGCAACATCTTTGCTTGTAATATAGATTAGTGATAATTAGAAATAACGTCTTTTGTTTCGAACGATATAAAGTATTGGTAACTGATATTAAGTTAATAAATATTGTATTTGTCAAGATTTATGTGTTATGGTACTTGAAGGAACTCATTGAAATGCAAGTAATGACGTCAGGTACTACATGAAGTGAACCTTGATTCAACTTTTGCTGTTTGATAGCTTTAACTTACTGGATTTTACCAGACACTTGTCATGAGAGTGATAGGGGCAAGTTGTATCCTTTATTTTGATTGGTGAATAAAGTACATAACAATATTGAACGAGGATTCGTGGATGTAGTTCGGCAATGATGGTCCTGTGTAAATGTTCGAGTCTTGAAGTCAAGCTTTCTTGCATACTTTATAATATTCAAAAATCGAAAGCAAATTATCCACCTATCTGTCATGCTTGCTTTGACCACATTTGCATTGACTATGGAACTCACGACTGCATTCACATGTCACTGGAATTCTTGGAACAGGATTTTGAAAACTTATAAAGAAATGATTACAGGTACAGAATATGTACACAAACTGTATGTCATTCTATGGACAAAAGATTTCTTGCACGGTTCATTTGGATGTTGTTTGTGAGAAATGGATTTAAAAATGCATCAGTTTGATTGAACAATAAATTAGTCATTGTGCAAATCAAAATATATACAGAGTAGAACATTCCAACCTGGACACGAAAATATTGTTAGTACACATAAAAGATACAAACTATTGATCAATATTATCTTTGTGAGTACATACATCTGATACAAAAGAGTGACGTCATACTAAGTATTCTAATTACATACAACTGAAACAAATTATTTAACAATTCAAGCCATATAAAATAAGGAAACAATTTTTTTACAAGACAAAGTTTGATCGTACAATATATTTGTCTGCTACCTTGCAACAAAAAATGAAGTCAATTGTAATATTGCATTCAGCTGATTCATAAACATCAACTCGTATAAAATATTTGTTGTATAATTTTGTCGTGTAATTTTTGTCATTAAAGGTTTGAATGGAAAGGTAACATAATTTTAAAACTTTGTAGTTAATGTTTGATGGAAAAGAATGAAGGAGTACAAAATAATTTTATTTGTGATACTAAAACTGCAAGATAAAAGTTTACTTGTACAAAAACAGTGAAGACAGCTATAACAAAGTATTGAACTAGTCATAAAAATACTTTTCATGGTGGTAATAGAATGAAAACAATTTTATAATAAACTAGTTTGTGATGTACATTGTTTTAATGTTAGGACTTGCAGATTACTATTTGAATATCTACTAAAAAGTATTAAACTGTTTGGAAAATCAATCTTGATACGTGAAAAAATGCGTAACGTACACAAAAATGTTTATCAAGTTTTGTTTTGTTGATTGCACACAGAAATGATAATAAAACATCAATTCAAAGAAATAATATTTTCATTTACATTTCTTTAGTCAATATTGTACACAAT